>PVKE010011943.1:0-39250 GCA_004027555.1 Craseonycteris thonglongyai | reverse complement strand
ACAACTTATGCAAAGGCATGTTTATCGACCTGGCATATGTTCTGAAAGTTTTATAAATATCCTCACCTCTCGTCTGTCCTTTCATTGGTAATATTTGCAACAGCTCCTCTTTTACTGTGAAGTTACTAAATACCATTCTCACCATAACTGCCAACTGTGCGGTGTCTGATATATCTGTTGACTCGTCAAATTGCAGAGAAGCTGTCACATATTTCCAAGTCAGTCTTTAACTGAGTTTGCAAGTCTTTTGAAATGGCGTGTATTCTTCTTGTGACTGTGTTATTTGACAACTGTAGGTCTTGTATCGCCGACATAATCTCACACTTGTTAGAATATTCCTCAAACAAACAATCGGCAGCAGTCAGAACTGCTTCTTTGAACAATTCACCATCCTGGAAAGGTTTTTTCCTTCTTTGCAAGCATGTGAGAAATTTTGAAAGAAGCAATGGTTGCCTTTTTAGATTTTTCCACATGTCTAGTGAAAATAGTCTGTTGAGTAGTTCAACTTCATTTTAGTTGATTTATTTTTTTCTTTCTTACTTCAGATTTAAGTGGATAATTCGTATCAAAAGTGGTATGACTTGTCTGAAAGTGACGTTCAACATTATGTTTTTTTGGCACTGCAATACTACTGCCACACAACAGGCAAACACATTTACCTTTTAAATTAATGAAACAATATGATCCCTCCCAGTCTGTGTTACAATTATAGGTTTGTTTTCTCTTATTTGGTCCACTCATTTTAGGACTAAAAAAATAAAAATAAAAATAGTTCTAGAACTACAATATCATATCAAATTGCCACCATAATAATAGATTACCTACCTTGCTTTTAGTTCATTTAAAATCAAATATATCAAAACACTGTGATCCTAGCTAACCGTCACGACCCGATCAGCCCAGCAACCACAATCCAAATGGCAACTTGGCGCCTCCCGGTTGGGGGGAGGAGAGTTTAAAGAGCGCAGCGGCTACACAAGATGCGACATGTACAAAGGCGAAAGCTAGGGAAACACTTATACATACGATATCGCACACATACCAACGCATATAGTAAACCTGTGTAGGTCCTCAAACAATATTTTAAAATTCTAACAAATGTATAAAAATAAATGATAGTTTTACTTAGTGTTTATGAAGAACTTCTGATGCAGTCAAATAATGGCGGGTGCACACAAATCAGGCCGCAGGCGCCATGGTGCCCGTGGGCACGGGGTTGGGAATCCCTGCTTTAAGGTGTTATCTCTAGCATTTTTGTCCCTTCCTATCTTTTGTCATGTATCATGAACACTTTCTGTGGACACTGCAAGCTCTTTTTTAATCATAAGCAACTTGATCATAAGAGAGGTTATGCTGATACCAAGGCTGAGAGA
Source organism: Craseonycteris thonglongyai (assembly GCA_004027555.1). Classification (NCBI taxonomy): domain Eukaryota; kingdom Metazoa; phylum Chordata; class Mammalia; order Chiroptera; family Craseonycteridae; genus Craseonycteris; species Craseonycteris thonglongyai. The sequence continues at coordinate 37,877 of PVKE010011943.1, read as the reverse complement.
AATATATTGAGAAATAATTTTAGGGGAAGCCGGGATGGCTCAGTGGGTTAAGCGCTCAGTTTGCAGCCCTGGGGACCAAGGATTGAATCCCGGCCCCGACCCGTGCGGAACCATATGCTGAACTGGGAGCTCCCCCAGTTCAGTTCTCTCTCTGTCTCTGTCTCTGTCTCTGTCTCTCTCTCTCTCTCTCTCTCTCTGTCAAAAATTAAATAAATAAATAAATAGAGATATAATTTTAAATGAGAAATGATTTTAAGATGCACATTGAGGATAAAGATTTGTCCATAAAGTGGCCAAGCAAAACTCTGATGAAATGTGAGTTAGTGGTCTCCTGCCATGTGCAAGAGTTCTGTTGAAAAACAATCTCACAGGATAAATTCAGATTATTTCATTGATGTGTCAGAATGAAATCTACTCTAAAAATCTTGAGTTAGATTTTTAAGCATTGTCTTTCACCAATATCCTGAGAGTTCTGAGCTTCTGCCTTACTTATTGTAAAAGTTAGAGTGAGCAAATTATTAGGTAAGTTATCAGTACCCATAAGCAATATTCCAGATATAGGTTCAGTCTAGATGTAAAGGATATTGTTTCATGGACAATGAGAGGTATGTATGAACCTCTGATGATAATAGTCTTCTATAAGACGTTAAAAGTTGTGATTCTATTTTAATGTTAGTTTAATAAGGAAATATGATATGGTCAGAAGTGCCTGAGCTTTGTGAGGCTGGCCAACTGTGTGCTGGCCACTCCTACGCTTTGAACCTGTCTCTTAAATTGGAATGTGTCTGGTGGTGATTAAGGATATTTGCTTCAGTGACTTCAAAAGCTGGTTGAGGGGGGCCATATAAGATAGATCAGTGGTTCTCAAACTTTTGTGCATCAGAATTACCAGGAGAGCATGTTAAAACACAGATTGATGGATCCTTTTACAAAGTTAGGGTAGGCCGAATAGGGTGCATATTTAACAGGTTTTCCGGTGATACTGATTTTACTGATCAGTGGAGAAACATTGGTATAGATAAGTATGTTGGCACATTTTATAAGCTAAGTTTCTATGATATTCTTATACTAAAAGGTGGGTTTTAATTTCACAAGTCATCCCTATTCTTATTTCTGAATAAAACAATAAAATGTATTCAAAAAGTCATTCCATTATGTCTAAAGGCAATGGCTGTTATGCTTGATGGAATTCTTAATGAAAAATCTTCTTGTTTGTGTATTTTTGTCCTTTATTGAAACAGCATAGAAGTTTCAAATTGCCCCAAACCATAATTTATTAGGGTTTTGGGCAAGAAATGAAAAAAAAAAAATTAATAGGAAGCTTAGGTATCTTGGCTTAAAATTATTAATTCTTGGATTAAAGGTCTTGAAAAGTTTATCTGATTTTGGTGCCAGTATTTTTCTTTACCCTCATTTGTGACTAACCAAGACACTCTTGTTACTAAAAAAATGACTCTCTGTGTGTAGTATCACAGTGACATGGAGATTCATGATCCAGAATGCACTGAAACACTTCACAGCATTACATTTATTTATTCAGCATTTGAAGCAGAAAAGGTTGAAGGAACATTATAAAAACAAACAAACAAACAAACAAAACAAACAGAAAAAGTTCTAAGGTGACCAGACATTCTGCTTTTGGCGGGATAGTCCCAATTTTTAACAATTTGTCCCCCGTCCAGCGGCGTTTTAAAAAAGTCCTGATTTTTGGAAAGAATGCACGACAAGCTAGGGAACGACGGGAGATAGACCAAATTTTTAATCTAAGAACCCCCTCCCTCCCGGTCAGTGGTGTCCCGCTTTACCAATGTTCAAATCTGGTCACCTTAATAAAAACCCACATGGGTCTTTTCAGCAAATGGTGCTGGGATAATCGGACATCCATATGCCAAAAAAATGAATCTAGACATTGAATTCACAGTTTTCACATAAATTAACTCAGAGTGAGTGATAGATCTAGATGTAAAAATGCAAAACTCCTAGAAGATACATACCACAGTAGAAAATTTTGGTGATCTTGGCGATACCTTTTTATTTACAACACCAAAAGCATGGTCCATGAAAGAAAAATTAATAGCTAGGACTTCATTAAGATTAAAAACATATGGAAATAAAAAAATATTTCTTCCCCAATGAGATAGCACCTCACACCTTCTAGAATGGCTATAATCAACAAAACAAGGAACAGTAAGTGCTGGAGAGGCTGTGGAGAAAAAGGAACCCTCATACACTGCTGGTGGGAATGCAAATTGGTACAACCACTTTGGAAGACAGTATGGAGATTCCTCAGAAAATTGGGACTGAAGCTACCCTGTGACCCATCAATCCGCCTTTGGGGTATCTACCCGCCAAACTTGAAAACCTTAGTCTGCAAAAACATGTGTACTCCAATGTTCATCGCAGCACTGTTCACAGTGGCCAAGTCATGGAAACAAACAACGTGTCTCTTGATAGATGACTGGATAAAAAAGCTGTAGTACATTTATGCAATGGAATACTACTCAGCTAGAAGAAAAAATGAAATTCTGCCACTTGCAACAATGTGGATGGACCTTGAGATCATCATGCTAAGTGAGATAAGCCAGACAGAAAAAGCTAAGAACCACATGCCTTCACTCATATGTGGACTATAAAACTGAAAGCAGCAAAGAAACAAAATCTCATGGACATAGTCAGTAGTTTAGGGCGGGGGTCTCCAAACTACGGCCCACGAGGCCCTCTCATCCAGCCCATGAAGACCTTTTTATCTGAATAAAATAATATTAAATAAATAATTAAAAACAACATCTATGTTTTGATTCTTTTTTATTTGGACCTCGAGTGTGTTGTCGGCCCCCAAACTGCTGTTTGATAGTTAATGCGGCCCGTGGGCTGAAAAGTTTGGGGACCCCTGGTTTAGGGGTTACCTGAGGGTAAGCGGGGATGGGGTGGGAGAGTAGGGAGGAGGAGCTAAATATATGGTGACGGAAAGAAAGCTGATTCTGGTCGGTCAACACATATTGTAACACATAGACAAAGTACTATAGAGTTATACACCTGGAACCTATGTAATTTTTACTAATCAATGTAACCCTAATAAGTTTAACAATAAAAAAATGCATTCTTAAAAGCATGAAAAGACAAACCACAGAAGAGTGGAAAATATTTGCAAACACATATCTGATAAAGGACTAATATCCAAATACATACAGAACACTTGAAACTTCAATAATAAGAAAACAAATAATCCAATCAAATGTGGGCCAAAGATCTGAATAGACATCTCACCATGGAAGATATAGTGATGACAAATAAGCATATGAAAAGATGCTTGAGCAATATAATGTGTAATTAGGGAACTGCAAATTAAAAGAGTAGAGGTGCCATCACATATCACAATGGCCAAAATCCAGCACTCTGAACCACACCAAAGGCTGATAAGGATATGGAACAACAGGAACTCTCATACATTGCTGGTAGGGATGCAGAATGGTACAGCCTCTATAGAAGACAGCCTGGCAGTTTCCTACAAAGCTAAGCAGGAATAGATATTGATGAACATATATGAGGGCTGTCCTGAAAAAATTCAGTCATTGTCAGTATAACAAGAATGGTTATATGGCTGGATGCTTTCCAGACAGCCCTTGTATATTGGTAAATAACATTAAGAACCTTTTGGGAGGTACTCTTTTTTTTTTTTTTTAAATTTTTGACAGACAGAGACAGAAGGGGGAGGGTCGAGACCTGTGTTGTATGTCATTAGTTTTCCATACAGTTTCACTCCATAGGTGGGCGAGGGGCTGCACAGGGCAGGAACTGGGCTGGGGGCCTCCTACATGGGAAGCTTGCCCTGGCAAGAACTGAACTGGGGGCACAGTTCATCATATGGGTCCGTACGGGCTGGGGCTGGGATTCGATCCTCGGACCCGAGGGCTGCAAGTCAAGTGCTCAACTTGCTGAGCCATCCTGGCATCCCCTTGGGAGGTGCTCTTATTCTTTTTCTGGGGGACCCATCTGGTTACCTACCTTTCTTTTCAGGGAAGGTTGGTGGTATTTCTGTATTTTCTTTTCTCTGAGAGAACTAGGAACAATTTTCCTTTTTTTCCTGTGTCCTTATTCATCGAGGGGATTCATTTGTCCAAATATTTTTCTTTTCACTGAAACCTCAAAACTTACGCTTTTCCTGAGGGAGGTAGTCAGCTTGTAGTAGCAAGAACTTTATCTTCTAGAGCATTTTGTAGTCTTATTTTTATCGGCTTTCTCAGCTTTCACTATTCTAAGGCGAATGTGGATTGTAAAAGGCAGAGATGACTCGACTACCCTTCCATTTCACTTTGGAGTCTCTCTGCTTCTTGGTGGCCATACATTTTCAGATGTGCGTGACCCTTTTGGTCAAGATTTGGATTCTTAATTGAACAAAAGAGATTGAGAAGAGATAGCTGGGTCCCTGTCTATCTTCTTTTCCTTTGAAAGATGCTTAAAATCACCATACTTACCCTCTGATTTTAGTGTTTGCCAAGTTGTGGGCAGGGTTTGAAGGCCAGGAGTCCCTGTGTGCTGTTATTTCTGGCTCTCCCAGTGACAGCAGCCAGATTACAGTGAAGCCCATGAACTGACAGTTTAGGGTGGGTTTGCGATTGCCGCAGGCAGTCAGAGACGGCGGGCCTCTCCGTCCTCCTGACTTAGGACATTCATTCCTCCGGAGGTGCCTTGTCCTTTCTGATGATAGATTGAGGGAGACAAGCAGCACATGTGCAGACGAACACCCTGCCCAGGCATTTGGTGCCATTTAACAGTTTCCTCCCATTCTTGACATTTTCATTTCCTTCCTTCACCTCGCTCATCACTAACTGTTTGCGTCTTTTCTTCTTAACACTGCAGTAATACAAAATGACAGGCTACACATACAAGCTCCATTGCTCATTTTGTATGCTATATTCTAGTCAGATTACACAGTAGGTTCTACACGAGCTGAGCCACAAAACGGACATTAGGATTTTAATTGTACTCTGGCCTTGTGCAGGGAGTCATTCAAGATGGACTGGAATTTTCATAAAGTGTTGTTGCTCAAAGAACAGTGGTAAATGAAAGGTGTTTCATTTATGACTTACTCATGCTAGCTTGGGCTTGCCTTTGTTTATCAGGAAGCCTCTTTCTCCGGAAAGAACGATGAGGACTTTTAATCCCATTCCTTTGGGCAGAATACCCTGATGTCTGCTTTTCATTGTTGAATGCTATTCTGGACTGTGGAGTGACTCAAACGTAGCTACATAGAATTTGCCTCTTTATCTCCAGAACAATCCCTAGGAGGCCTGAGAATCCATTTAAAAACTTGAGACCTCCTTCAAAAAAAAGATAGCTTCCATTTATAAATATATATTCATATTTTAAAAGTGGACAAGTTTCATGCAGGGCGTAGCAGAATACTCAGTGATGGATGCTGAGGATTTTCAAGGATTTTAGCTTTAGAGTTAGATTGATTCAAATGGCCTCTCTACTTCCTTATTGCCAACATGTGTAATGTCCAGCTGCATTAGGGATACACCCTTAGGCTCTTTATTCTGTTTTGAGTGCTTGCTTTCTCCTCCTTGTAAATAATTTTGTTGGTAAGATGGGTGGTGGGACCTGATGCATGGCATGACCTGTAGAGAAAGGATGGGGTACAGTGTCTTATAGTGGGTCCTCAGTTTCGTATTTGGCTGACTTAGTAAACAGCCAAATGTTGCTGTCACATGAAGTTTTCCTGGTAAATAGACTGAATAGTGAATATTAGGAGAACTGAATTGTCATTCTCTTTTGGACTTTCTATTTTGGTTTCCAGCAGTGCTTTTGTGTTGGTCACTCTCTGGCCTCATCTCCTTCCCTTCTCCTCATTCTCTATGCTTCACTCACACTGATGACATTTCCAGTGTTGTTTCTGACTCAGGGTCTTTGTATCTCTTGTCCATCTGCTTGGAGCTCTGCACACATTTCTTTAGATGGCCAATGTTTCCATACCCATTTAAATGCAGTGTTTCTGTGCCTATTTAAATTTTCATTGAAATGCAGCAGGAGGGGAAGCCGGGATGGCTCAGTGGGTTAAGCGCTCACTTTGCAGCGCCGGGGACTGAGGATCAAATCCCGGCCCCAGCCCGTGCGGAACCATATGCTGAACTGGGAACTCCCCCAGTTCAGGTCTCTCTCTGTCTCTCTCTGTCTCTCTCTGTCTCTCTCTGTCTCTGTCTGTCTCTCTCTCTCTCTCTCTCTCTCTCTCTGTCAAAAAATAAATAAATAAATAAAATATATTAAAAAAAAAGAAAAAGAGATGCAGCAGGTGGCTAATGAAGTCTTATTTGGTGAACTTATATAGAATCAATAGTATGCACACACACACACACATGCATGCAGGCACCCCACACCCCGAATTCCCCTCCCCCCCGCTGACTCTTCCCCACAGACTCTTCTCCATCTTACATACTAAATTTTTTGCTTGTCTGGAATATGAGTCCATGAATTTGGAAATCTCTGCTCTGTATTCTTTAGAATTCTCTTCTGTATTCCCAATGTCTAGGACAGTGCTTGACACTTAGGAAATAAACAAATATTTATTGAATAAGGAAATGCATGGTGATCTTCCCTAGCTACCCTATCTATAGCATCACCTTCCCCATCCTGGTCCATTTTCTACATAAGTCCTTCCCTAAAATCTGAAGTTATCTTGTTTATGTATGTATTTACTTAATTTTCACCACTTTCTCCTTTCTCCAAGTGAAAAAGAAGCTCCAAGTGAGGAAGGGCCTTACTTACCTTACTTAACTGACATTCTAGAACCTACAGCAGTGCTTGACAGATAGTAGATGTTATAAGTAAATAGCAGGGTCACACAGGGGCAGGCCGAATTCTTCAGCTCAACACTTCATTCCTCTTCCCCAAATGCCTAGAGAAGACCTAACCTCTCTAGATACAGGACTCAAGGAGAACCTGGGCTCTGTCCTCCCTCAAGGGGAGCCACTGGGGAAGCCGGGATGACTCAGCGGGTTAAGCGCTCGCTTTGAAGCCCCGAGGACCGAGGATCGGGTCCCGGCCCCGGCCCGTGTGGACCCATGTGCTGAACTGGGGAGTGCCCCCAGTTCAGTTCTCTCTCTGTCTCTGTATCTCTTTCTCTCTCTCTGTCAAAAAAAAAAAAAAAAAAAAAAAAAAAAAAGGGGAGGCACTGACTTCCTAAGACTACAGTTGACACACTTTGGAACATGCTGTAGCCAGCTTCTTGCAGGACAGATCCCTGGGGCAACAGTGGGAATATGTACAGGAGACCAGGACAGTCTTTGCACAGGGCAGAGGGATGGAGAGGCAAAGTGAAAGATCTGGTCAAGAAACCATCAATGCATTGGCAACAAAATTTCATTAAAAAAAAAAAAAGCTGTTTTTCTTTTCATGAGAAATGACATTTAGCATCCATCTTCCTTTAGTTTTCTGACACTCAGAATTTATTTTTAATATGAGCTAGCGTGGCACCAGTGTGCCTTTCAGAAGCCCCTGTTACAAATGTGGTTCAGTTTCTGAATTCCACTAAGAGAAAAGAAGACCCGGGGTTGGCGTTGGTTGTGTCTCTTGCATCAGCTGCATCTGTGGGCCATTTACACTGCTCATGTGGGATTCTTGCCAGTGAATTTGCTGCTCTAAAGATCTTGGCCCCAACTGAGTTCTCAATAGGGAAAGGCTGGGAAGTGTCCTTGGGAAAACAGTGACAACAAATGTGCCAAGAACGGAGAGAAATTTGTCTCCGGCCAATTTCCAGGCTAGTAAATGGAAACATAACCCATACTTGGTCAGAAGAATGTCTTTCACCCAACCATTCATGAAAATGAAGTCATGGATAAAAAAATCTGGGTGGTTCAGAAAGATCCAGTAATCCTGTGGAAAGAGGACTATGTTCCTACTGCAGACGTATAGCTCTTGGTACACTGAAAGACCACTTATACTGCTGGCACATGGTACTCCTAGGAGACTCTTGGTGTGTCCCTCCTTTGTCCTGGTTCAGTATGTATTGAGTGACATCTGAGATTTCATGGAAAGAGTCTTTAATGCACATTACTACCATTAATGGTTTTCTTTTCAAGTGGCAATATAGTTTGCCAAACATGTTCACATGTGTAATTTGAATAAATGACTAATGCTAGAAATCATGCCTTATTCATGTTTGCACTTCCCTTACTGGCCCACAATACTTTCTTGCATCTGGGAGATGTTTTGTCCATGTTTGCAGAATAAATGCATATAGCCCCCGCTTCTCACAGCAGGCCTGTGTGGCAGGTGCAGTAGTCATGGGCAGGGACATTGTATTCTGAGGGGTAAGGGGCTGGTCAGGGTAGGGATGGCATTTCTGTCTGCATGGTGCTGTCTTGGTACCCTCTTTCCAGAATGCCAAGACCACTAAGAGCTATGGGGAAAGACCACACTTTTTCCTAGCACACTGTCCAGCAGGTGTGCATTGCACACTTTCCAGCTGTTTACTCCTCAGTATTTTAAATTAGCTAAGTTTTCCTGTACTGGTGAGTGCTTATTTGTATAGCCCCATCCAAAGATACTGTTTCATCAGAATGGGATTTCAGCTCATTGAACCAATATTTATTGGGCAACTATGGTGTGTAAGGCATCATTCTAGGTACTGGGGATACAGAAGTGAACAAAACATCCTTAGAAGCACTACCTTCCTAGAGTGTATGCATTTGTGTGGTGGAGGAGGAGTTGGAAGATAACCAGCTAGGTAGTGTTCTAGTTACGTTTTTCTGGACAACCAGCCTCCCCCAACCTGAGTGAGTTAAAAGTGTGGAAGCCATTGCTTTTGCTCAGAAATCTGCAGTTTAGGCAGGGCTCAGTAGGGATGGCTTGTCCTGGCTTCATGTGATATTAGCTTGGGCAGTTCATGTAAAGGTTGGAACAGGTCCAATGCATAGTGAAAATCAGAGGCCCCTTTTTTGAAAAGCAGAAAAATAGTTCAGTGAAAAGTATGAAGTGTAGAACATTTTTTCTTCCTTCCACGATCTTTCTCAACATGCCAGTCAGCACGTTTTTGTTTTTGCTTTGTAATGATGGGTTCCCTCAGATGGGAGGGTACATGCTGGGCAGTGCAGACTATCACTGGCCCCTGAGGCCCTGCCCTGCAGCTTATCATAGCAGCCCACCAGCTGCCAGCCCCAGAACAGTCTCCTGGCATGGGGTGGGGAAACCAAGCCATGTTGCTCCCTTTTCCTTGGGCCTGCCACCCCACCTCACCAGGGACTAGCCACTCTTAAAGGAGTGCGGCCTTTGTGCTGGATGTGCTTGGAACTAGAGCTCACCCACATCCAGTCACTTGTCACATGTGCCATGGCTGCCAGCTAAGGGTGGGGCAGCCCCCGCCATGCTGCAACCTGGAACATCACAGGACCCCCTCCGTGTGTTTGCACCCTGGCCTCTGTCTGGAGCAGATGCAACAGTCACTGAGTCAGGGTGGGCAAGGGAGCCAGGAGTTGGGGAAGTGGGTGGCTGACAACCAGTCCTGGGAACAAGGGACCATGCAGGAGCCAAGGTTCCAAGTCCCTGGCTCCTATTCCATTGTCTCAGGAGGCTTCCAGTACAGAATACACCTTAAAGATAAAATTATTAGGAATTTCAAGACTGTGACCACAGAGCCTTAATCCCCAGTACAAGCTCTTGTGAGCACATGGGGTCCTGGGTGAATGCATAGCCCCCACATTCACAGCCCTGTATTGAAAGAGATGCTTCTGAGTGACACGTTCCCATGGCAGGCAGGTTGGTGCTGGCTCTGGGCTGGGAGCTGGGGCCAGATTGGAACGGGTGGAGAGAGGACTGGTTTTTCTCCATTTGGGCCTGTTCTTGTGGCTTGGAGTTCCCCGTAGCATGGTGGTTGGATTCCAAGAATGAATGTCTTCAGAGAACCAACCAGAAGCTGCATAGCATTCTATGGTCTAGCTTTCGAAATCAGAGTCACTTCCACCATCCTCTGTTAGTGGAGGCAATCACGAAGGGCCACCCAGTTTCAAGGGGAGAGCAGATAGAGTCCCCCTCTTGATTTTGGGGTACAAATTCCTGGAGAAACATGTGGGGTTGGACTTATTGCTGGAGCTATATTTTTAGAAAAGATAATCTGTCATGGTAAGATAGTGTAGGAGATCAGGATAAGGATTATGAAAAATAAATAAAGGAGAGAGCCAGACAAGGGGTGTTGGTGGGTCTGAGGTGGGTTGAGACATTCGTCCCTAACATATGAAAAAAATTAGAGATGGAGCTGTGAGCTATCTGGGGAAAAAGCATTCCAGGCAGAAGAGAGAGCCTGTCTAGAGTGAATGGTGAAAGCAGAGAGGCAGAAGCAAAGTGAGAGTAGAGGAGAGGGGCTCAGAAAGGAACAGGGCTCAATCATTTCAAGTCTAGTAGGACACGAGATGGCTTTTACTAGAATTATGGGAAGCCATTGAAGGTTTTTGAGACACAATGTGATGTGATTTGACTCACTTTTTAAATAGATCACTCTAGCTGCTTTTTATGGAATAGATTGTACCACAAAGGTGGCAGCAGGGTGACCCATTTGGAAGCTATTGGATATACAACACAAGTGTTTATAGTTGCTTGGACCAGGTGCTAACAATGGAGGTAATGAGGAATGATCAGTCTCTGGATATATTTTTTAAAGTAGAATGAGCAGGATTTGATGACAAATTGTATTTGAATTAGGATGGGACAAGTCAAGGGTGACTACAGGGTTTTCAGCCTTAGCAACTGGATTGATGGTGTTGCCATTAACCCAGATGTGGAAGATCATGGGAGGAACAGGTCTGAGAGATGGGATGTCATAGAAAATATCAAGTTTGGCAGGGATATTTTAAGTTTGAGATGTCAAAGACATCTAAGTGGAGATGTTGAGTATGAAATTCAGACATATTGGCTGACATATGTTGGAGATAAACATTTTGAAGTTGTCACCAAGATATCAGTCAGAGTGAATATATTTCCTGGTAAAAGAAGTACCCTTATACATACAGTTAATTTGCCATTGGAGGTGAGTATTTAATTTACATTTAGACTGATGATTAAATAGGTGTTATTATCATATTTCCTCAAGCTATATGTTTGGATAGAAATGAGATTCACTCAGTCAACCAATTTTACTTTTAAGGGTTGTGTGCATCCCCTTGGGTGAATATGTCGCATTCTAGAAATCTCAGCCATGATCTTTTTTTTTAAGTTATACAATTCATGGTTTTGTTTTGGCTTATATAGATTTTTAAGATGTTCAAATTTTCACTTTAAAATGATATTTTATAATATATGCATTTATTTATTAACTTGTACATTTGTTCAGGCATATTACATAGAGCTCCACTCCAGCTTCAGTAAAGTTTCAAAGATTGGGAGACCAAATCATTCCTCCGTCTGTCTTCCAGTGATTGGCTTTTTCGTGAAGGTATCATGATTTAACAGAGCACTTAAATTAGGATATTCGGGGCTATTCTTTAGCTTAATATGCTTACCACACGTATACTTCAATCAGAGTTTTATAGAGTAGAGCCATTTAACTTCCGTTAATAGTCTATAAATCATAGGTGGTTAATATTCTATTGTATTTAAACAATGAGAAACATTGATTGAAGGCAAAATGAGAAGCTGTGTTTTGATTTTACGAGAGACGTGCCATAAAATACTTTAAAGATATATTACTAAAATACATTTCATTAATTAAAGAATATTTTAATTAAAATAAAAACTTAAGAGGTAGAGATATTAATGAAAGTTTTTGTTAAAAACGTTTATTTCTGGATTCAGCATTCCTTTCCTTCCCCTCTACCCTCTCCTTCTTAATCCTCTGTATATGAGGGCTGTCCAGAAAGTATCCGGCCATGTAACTGTTCTCATTATATTGACAATGGCTGGATTTTTTCCAGACAGCCCTCATATATTCCTTACCTTCCCCTCTATTTCTCTCTTCCCTTTTCTTCCTTTATTGTCTCTTCCCTTCACAGACCAAAGACCTGGATTCTTGCCTGCAAGGGGGAAGTCGAAAAGTAGTTGGAAAGAAAAACCCAAGATTGATCAATTGATTAATAATAACACTCAAATCTGTGTTACTTCCACCTTCCTTCCACCATAAATAAACCTGAAATAAGCAGAGTTTCCAGGGTGCTTTGGCAAGATAAGACACTGGGCAGCCTTATGCTTTGGTTAACTGTTCTATTTTAGTTTAATTAAGAGAAAGGCTCCAATGCTCAAAGAACCTTCATGGTGCTTTGTGCCAGCACTCATGGGCTATCAGAGATCTAATTCCACCACCATAGTGCCAGGTTGAATCTTCTGAAACCCAGCAGGTTGTTCCGTCCTGGTTCTCCCTCTCCTTAGTCCCATATCAGATGAGGTCCCTGATATTTTGGCTAGGCATGCTTGTTTTCATTCCTCTCAACCAATCTTTTCCTCACTAGTTGTGATACAAATAATTTTCATAGCAATGTACAAAAGGCTTGTAAGTCTTGTTATATTTGCTTCCACAGTAATCAGCAGACTTTTTGAAGGGATGGGGTGTTGGGCGTGGTGGGTGGGAAGGTATTAAGAGGAAGTCAAAAGCAAGGACTAATGATTTTATTTTAAGGTTGGCATGGTAGGGTGATGGGGAAACTCAGGTGCACACTAATGGCTCCTGTATTAAGACACATTTTTAGTAAATAATACTAGGGACCAACTCTATTAATATGCCCAGTGGAAAGGAGATTAGGCACAGTTTCCTGACAGATAATGATGCCAGTTTCTGGTGTTAGGATTTCATTAAGACTGTGTGTTGTCTCTCACTGTACCATTGACTTGTTGTGTCAGCTATTTCAAATTAATCATGAGCATGATTAATAGTTGTAGTAATTGAATCACAATTTTATGATGATCTGAAATGTTACAGAGAACATGAAGCAGCAAGAAAAATGTGAAGGACCATTTAGGTTTATATAATCAGGGCTCTTCACTGTGCTGGACTTACCAAAACAGGTCTACTCTGAGGAGTATCATATTGGTGTTTCATTGCTTATTTCCTTATTATAACAGCTAAAAATGAAGACAATTTTAGCATGATGTGAAACTCTTCTAGTCCCAATCCACCCAAATTGAATGGATTTAAGAGGATATTATTATAATAATGATTGCAGTTGAAGTATAGGTTATTTTTGATAAGTATGGAGAAACCAGGAAGCAAGTACATGGTTTTGTATTCCTCAAAAGCTTGAGTTAAGGATCTGTATGCACAATCTTAAAAAAAAGAAAGTTTGGCATTTTTGAAATTTAATGAATTATTGAATGTATTTCAGACAGAAGATTTTAAAATAGCTTTTTGAGTAGCTCTTGTTCACAGAAAGAGACAGTTAGTAAACTATCGGTAGACTGATTGGAAAAGGACAATTTGCATGGAAGTCACTTTTCAACCCTGGTTTGCCCTGAAATGATTTCAAATAAATTGCATAACGAGGGCAAGCAGTTGCAGGACTACATATAAACTGCATGCTACTTAATAAATTATTCATGGTAGCCCAAAGGTCTAATTATTCAGTGAAATGAAAACTAAGAAAATTAGTTCTATATTAATGTTTATTTATACTGGTATTTTTTCCCCCTTTAATGTTCACATTTTACTGCTCGAAGGTAATCTAAAGGCAATCGACATAAAATGTTGAATTAGGTTGGAATTCCCAGGGTCAATTGTGTTCATCCTTTTCTATTTTTATTATTATACTTTATTTGCTTTTAGAGAGTTTCTTGCATATCAAGGGGAAAGTCACACTCTCCTGAAAGCAGTCCCTTTTCCAAGAGCCAAGAGCAGTAAGGAATTTCACCACAAGCCAGTTGCAGACTGTGATGAATTTCTTCCATGTCTGGTCTTGAGGGCAGAGTCGCAAAGACATTGTTTTGTGGACTTAATTGTCATTATTTAACTTTCAATTGCAGCAGTTTTTAACACATTCCAGTTAAATAATTTCTGCTTCTACTGTTTTTTTTTTTGGTTTTTTTTTTAATTAAACATATTGGGGTGACGTTGGTTAATAAAATTATATAGATTTCAAGTGCACATTTCTATAACTCATAACCTATATATTTTTAAAAAGATTTATTGCATTATTTTTGACAGAGGCAGAGAGAGAGACAGAGATAGAGAGAAGGGGGCGGGCCCAGAGCAGTCTCCATAGCTATACATCATCAGTTTTTTTTTCAACATGGTTTTTTTCCACACAGGTGGGTGGGGCCGCACAGGGCAGGAACCTGGCTGGGGGCCTCCTGACTAGGAGGCACACCCCCTTGAGCCAGTGGCCAAGTCAGGGGTGGAGAATTGAACTGGGGGATTCCTGCATGGGAAACACACCCAAGTCCAGCATAGGGGTCTGCAAGGGCCAAGACTGGGATTTGATCCTTAGTCCCTGGAGCTGCAAGGCGGGCTCTTAACCTCGCTGAGCCATTCTGACTTCCCCATAACCTATATATTGCATTGTATGTTTACTATCCAGAGTCAGTTCATTTTTCATCACCATATATTTGACCCTCCCTTTTACCAGCCCCTCCCCCTTACCCTCTGGTAACCACTATACTGTTGTCTGTGTGTATGAGTTTTTCTTTGTCTTGTTCGTTGCTTCCAATTTTTTTTTTATCCCACATATGAGTGAAATCATATGCTTCTCAACTTTTTCTGTCTGATTTATTTTGTTTAGCATATGATCTCAAGATCCATCTATGTTGGTGCAAATGGCAGTATTTCATCTTTTTTTATGGCTGAGTGATTTTTCATTGAATGTACCGTATTTTCCGGCGTATAAGATGACTTTTGAAATGAAAAAAAGTCAACCGAAAATCGGGGGTCGTCTTATACGCCGAGTATATCCCGAAAAATGTCTCGATATGCCGCTAAACGAATTTTCCAACTCGATCCTGCACCAATCACTGCAAGGCTGCTCGGACCGCCTCTCTAACTCAGCCAATCCAAGCAGGCTTTTTATGCATGCAAATTATACATGTTCTGTGCCCGAAGCTACACTGTGTTCTAGTAAAAAGCCTACTCAGATTGGCCAGAGTCAGAGAGGCGGTCTATTATAACCTTTGAACCTTTGCTTGTTGTGATTGGCTCACCGTGGTACATACTGCATGTACCACATCTTCTTTATCCGGTCATTTATGGAAAGACACTTGTTTAGTTGTTTCCATGACTTGACCACCATGAATAATGCTGCAGTGAACATAGGGGAACATATATCTTTATGAATAAATGTTTCAAAAATTTTATTTAGATACCCAGAAGAGGGATTGCTGGGTCATATGGTAGTTCTATTTTTAATTTTTTGAGGAACCTTCATACTGTTTTCTATAGTTGCTATACCAATTTACATTTCTTCCAGCAATGTATGAGGATTCAGAAAAAGAAATGAAAAAAAAAAAAATTTCTTTTGAAATCATAACAAAAAGAATAAAATTTCTGCTTCTACCCTTGGCCCTCACAGTACCTAGAAGATTAGGCAGGGTGATTCTTTAAAAGCTGACATCAGAGTAAATTATTCCTCTGCTTAAAACCTTCCAGCAGGTTCTCATCTAGGGTGAACCCTGAGATCCTTACAGTGGACTTTGAGTCCTGCCTGGTCTGGCTCTGTTACCTCTGTGTCGTCCTCTGTCACTCTGCCCTTCATGCAGCCACACTCCCCACTTAGGCCCCAACTGCTTTAGTCCCCCTCCTGGATGTAGGCTCTGCTCACTTCCTCCCCTAGGAACAAGCTCCCACCTCCTCAGTGCAGCTCACCCTGACTGCTCCGTATAACTTGCTCAGTGCGCCCTCATCCCCTGGCTTCCCTCCCTTTGCCCGGGACACCTTTCTTTGTTCAGCACCTACCACCTTTGATAACAACATATAATTCACCTTTCTATTATGTTTATTGTTTATTGTTTGTCTACTTGCTTAAACAGGTGTTTAGTTTTTGGTTTTTGTTTTGCTTTGTTTTTGTTTTTTTGTTCAGTGATATATGCCAATGCCTTATAAATACTTGGCACATAGTAGGAACTTTGTAAGTATTTGTTGAATGGATGAATGAATGCATATACAAAGGCTGTCTGGAAAGTATCCAGCCATGTAATATGAAATATAGAGGCATCTATAGCTGAAATTTTCTCCAGACAGGCCTCGTGTATCTATCTGAAACTGTTTCATGAAAAGACTCAGTCTGCTCTCCCAGGGTGCATTAGAGCATGCCCAAGGGCCATGTTGTGGATTCTCAATGACCAACAGGAGTTCCCAGTTGTTGTAGACGTCTAGGGAAGCAAGGGCAGGAAGATGGGAAGCACATGATGCCCTGGGGAAAGCTTTAGCAGGCTTAGGGCCGGAATTCAGCAAGGTGGCCACAGCTTATTCCCCCACCCTTTGGTGGTAACCAACCCTCTGTCTGTCTGTAGCGATAATAGGATAAGAACTGCACACATGGCTTGGATGTTGAGTGGGCACGTGATTTGTAGTGAAGTCCTGTTTGTGTTGAGCCTGAGAGAATTTCATGAACTCCTACAGGTGTCTGTCCATTTACATACCTGTTTGGATCATAGAATTTCTAGAGCAGTGGTGATAATGTAAAGTATGTGCTTGCCTCCTGGGAGATTGGGCCATGGTTTACTTAGACTCTTTTCATGGGGGAAGCAATGAAGTGGAGGATTTATGGAAGAGATGAATGTCAGAGATAAGGCTGAAGACAAGTCAAGCCAAATCGTTTGTTTCAGCAAACTTCCTGATGGACAGCTTTGCTGTTCCCGCCCCCTGCAGCACACATGTGAGAGAGTTAGGGAGAGAATGCATGTTATTATATGTTTATGTAATCTCAGGGATGGTTGAATTGCTTCATAGCCTATATCAAGATTAATCTATAAAACCACACTGTCCAATAGAAATATAATGTGAACCATAATCATAATGTAAAATTTTCTAGTAGCCTGACATCAATATAAAATGTATTGATGAGATGTTTTACATTTTTTTCTTTAAGCTAAGCTTTCAAAATTTGGTATGTATTTTATACATACATCTCAATTTTGACTAGCCACCTTTCAAGTGCTTAAGTAGCTGTATGTGGTTGGTGACTACTGGATTGGACAGTATAGATAAAAAGAGTTTATGATAAGATAAAAAGCCTACTGTGTATATGTTCTCTTCCCACCCCCCCACCTCTCTCAAGTTGCTTTGATTCAATGTATATATAAATCTATTTTGATTTATTAATTTTTTTTTTTTTGAGAGAGGGTGAGAGAGAGAGAAGGGGGAAGGGCCCAGAGCAGTCCCCATAGCTGTACATTGTGAGTTGTGACATAGTTTCATTCCACACAGGTGGATGTGGAGCTGTGCGGGGTAGGAACTGAACTGGGGCCTCCCTTATAGGAGGCAAGAACCTTTGCCACTGAGCCATTCCAGTGGTTACCACTTGCGCCTCAGTTCAGCACGTGGGTTTGCGTGGGCTGGAGCCAGGATCCAATCCCTGGACCTCGTGGTTGCAAGGCAAGTGCTCAACCTGTTGAGCTATCCCAGTATCCCTCAAAGTATATTTTTAGCATGTAAGTTATGTTGTAGCATATTTGATTTTTTGAAGTCACATTACAGACTGTGGAACACAGATAGAAAATGTGTTTCTCTCTAAGATGATCATGAACATGGTTATTAGTTCTGAGAATTATATTTCCCCTTAAGTAATTGGTGAGTCAAGTAGATTAGTTATAGCCAATAGAAGGAGGGAAGAACTGAGATTTATATAAACATTCATGTAGTAGTCTGATACATGTTTTATTTTGCTAACTGAGAGTTTGGGTTGGCTTAAGAATTTATGTACTGTTGCTCTTTTGTATATTGCAATATTATTATTTTTCCCAAAATTGAGCTGAAGTTTATATAAAGTAGTTATACCTTGGACCTCTTCCCATGAATTTTAACTATTAGATACCCCAAATAACTTTTGAAGATAATATTCTAAGGTTGCTCATAACTTGATTGACTGTGAAAGATGGCTAGAAGTTGTAACACACATTAAGAATCCTCCAGCAATCTTGGATGACCTCGATAAGTAGAATGAAGACAGTAGCTCTTCAGATCAGAAATAAGTAGCATTATATTTTTTGTTCTTAACCTTCTGAACAGAACAAAGGCAATAGCCTTTAGATTTAAAACAACAATAAAAAAATGTTACTTAAAGATGTTAAAATAAATGAAACATTTTATGTTGGAGTGAATCCCTGAAACTCGGCTGTCTTTCACATCAGGTCTTTGAGTTCCTCCCCTTCTATAAACACTTTCGCCCCTCCTTGTGCTGTTTTCTACTTCCTATCCCAATTCAGAGAGACAAGTAATTGTATACACACCAGCTAAATGTCTGGTAAAATCTCCAGGCAAAATGGAGTTGACTTGTGTGGAACTGAATTTAAAAATACTTGATGTAATAGAGTTCCCGTCTCTGACGATGTGCCAGGTTGCGTTTCCTGCCTTGCCTCTGTTAGCAGGACGCATGGGTGGTCCTGAGAGATGCTCTGCCCTGCACTCCTCGCTCTCCTTCCTCCTGACCACATGACTAGTGTCTGAGGGCTCACACTCTAGCAGTTCTTCGTGTTGCCACCCTCAGTTAGGAAAAGTATGTTATAGTAGCCTAACTAAAATTTGTATTTGTTCTATTCTTAGGCAACTATCTCTTTATGAAGGAGAAAATATTTACTTTGTAAAGTAGATGAAATGTTTCATTAGTTGTATAAATGGAATGTCTAATAACATGGGATACATAATAGTTATTTTTTTCTAACGTATTCTCCCAAAAGAAAGTAAATGGAGTTGGAGAAACGTAGTAATCCTTTGTAAGTCCAAGTAATGTATAATTCGCCATTGTAGTTGATCATGTATTTTTGTGTTTGGGGTTGTGATAGTTCAGAGCAGGGGGAGGGGGGGTAATGGGTGGTAGGTGGGGTGATGGGTGACAGTGGAATAAAAAGCTAAACATTTAAAAGGTCTTTTTAAAGCCCATACGATTGCCACCTTAATGTCTAGTACGAGATCCTTAAAGTAGCGGGCTGTCCAAAGTAAGGCTGGAGGAAGGGTTAAGTAGTGGTGGTGATGAGGTCACCACACAGAGAGCTTGTAACTTGAGGTGCTTCTCTTTAACCTTCATTTACTCTCTGCTTAAGATGAAGAGAGTCAGACTAAAACCTTGGTGTGAAATACTCCTGGGGTACCTAACAAAGGTGGGAACAGTGTTGGAGATCAGTACTGGACTTGAATGTCCCTACTTTTCCCACATGAGTCTTCAGCACCTGGCTAGTGGACTTCATGTCAGCCCGAATGCCTTCTGCATAGCACTGCACCCTGGTCCAGGTGCTGCAAATTAACAGAAGAAAGGAACACAGACAAAGGTAGAGGAAGAATATATAGCAGAAGACAAATCATCTCACAAACAGAAGGACAATGCCGAGTCAGTTCTTGATGGCCTCCAAGGAATAATACTAACAGGGTTTTCTGATGAACGAAAAGAGAAAGGAGATGGAAAGTAAGCTGGTCTGTCTCAGTAAAAAGGAAACCTTTAGAAAAATGAAAGTCACATTAGAAGCCACAGAAAATAACATAAGTGGAAACAAAGGATATACAAGTCAGAGTTGAGAAACTCCTACAAAAAAGTGAAAAAGATGAGATAAGAGCCATTTCTCAGAAGATGATACATTGAAAAGCAAAGGATTACCTATCACATATTTGCTTGTATTTTCTCCTAAGGAAGAGAATAAGAAGTGGGAACAACAACAACTATATATTCAGAGGCACAATAGGAGAAAATTTTATGATAAAAAAGGCAGATTATATATGTGCAAGTCAAATTGATGTAGGAATCACGGAGTGTCCAGTGTTCATAGTCTCACACTCAAAGAATGAGAACCCAGACCCGAGTGGAAAGGTTAAGCAGAGAAATTTATTGAAAGCAAAGAGAAACCTCTCTAAAGAGAGGACACCTGAAAGTAAAATGTCCCTAGCTAAGACTAAAACTGCTTCTTTCATAGGTTGTGTCTACATGCTGGGGTTCAGGTATCAGAATCTGTGTGTTAATCTTCCTGCAGGTTTACTTCCTAAGGGCAAGAATCTGTTCTGGGGGTGGGGATGGGGGTGGGGGGACTGTGAAGCCTAGGGAGTGTTGGTGACAGTTCTCTTGCTATTGGCCGCTAATCTTGCTAATGTCTGCTGATCTGTCTCCCTGCTCACCACATTTTCACTTCAATAAGGTCGTCTGGCTACCAAGGACTTTCTGACTACCTGAATGTGTTTTGTTTTTTTCTTTTCTTTTTTTTTTTTAACTATCCTGTGTCAGAAAGGCCACACTGTTTACTAGGAACAAACTGTTTAGAAAAAAAAAAAAAGAAATGTGCTGCTGAGCAGCAAAGGACTTCAAGAACAATAGGACTGGGGTGTCTACTAGTCTTAATAGGGTCACTGATGGCTGGTGGGAAGCAATTCCAGTGAAACAGTAGGGCAGAGGTTGGAATGAACTCGATAGAGAAGCCAATGAGGTGAGAAAGTAGAGAAGAGACTTGACAAATCTTTTAAGAAGTTTCATCCTGAAGAAAATGAGGGAGATACGAATGTGCCCACGTGGGTGCACGGGGTTCAGGGGCTGTGTTGTTAACATGGGAGAGACTTATAAATATTTAAATACCTTAGAGAGAGAGAGAGAGAGGAGATAAAGGAGATGGGCTGTCAGCTTTATCTGCACACTGGAACCACCTGGTATCCTAAAAATAATACTGATGTCAAGTCCCACCCACAGAGGTGCCCAAGTAATTGGTATTGAACTTGGCTAGCATTGGGATGGTTTTTTAACTGCCCAGGTGACTCTAATGGGTACCTGAATTTGAAAAAACTTTCTCAGACTAGTTTAAGTCCCAAGAAAATGGGAGGCAATTTGATCCCAAGCATAGGTAGAAAGATTATCTCAGAATAGGAGTAGGATTACCTCTTCCTTTGTAGCTACAGGAAATGGTCGAAGCACTTTCAGAGAAAGGCTTACATTTGAAGGTGGGAACTGAAACATTCCCTGGTATGGTTTCTGTTTCTTCTGTCAGGGGGTGGGAGGGGGCAAAGTATTTGGGGAGGACAATGGGAAGGCAGAGAGAAGAGTGGCAGTCTTTCTGGAGAATGAGAGAGAACACTAAGGAGGAAACAAAAAGATGGGTAGGCAGCGATAAGAGGGCTGAAGTTTGAATCCTAATTTTATAGAGGCAGTTTTTCTTCTGAGGTACACATAAAGCAGAATATAGATGAGGGGAGTAGGACTTTTTTTAGCAAAGAGTAGAGAAGTTAGTTACTTAAAAGGTTGTCTTATTTTATACATACCATAGAGAATCAGACACTGATAGAAGTAAAATAAGTAAATACAAATAATATGTTAGATTAAATTCTGTCTACCGGTACGTCTAATTGGTGGACTCTTTTTTGTTGTTTTTGTACAGAGAAATGAAGTCTAATACTATCATTTTGCTCAGTTAAATGAAAAAGAATTGACTTTTAGTCCTTGTGGTTAAAAAACACAAGTAGAAAGTGCTGAAGGTCTTAGCTATCTCTCTAAAGTGACAGTTTTGTTCTAGAAGTTTTTTTCTTTTTCTTTTTGGGTATTGTTGACTGGGGTCCTTGGATAAGAGACTTTTGTTACAGTTTTAGGGCCTTCATTCTTTTAGTTTCTCAAAAACGCAATTTCAGTTGTGCAAATAGCTTGCATTTCAAATCATGTCACATAACTTTCTGGAAGCTGAAATTGATGCTGAGAACATTGTGACATTTTAAGGGGAAACTGAGTAGTGTGTGAGGGCCCTCATCCGCAAGGCACACTGGAACACGCTGGGGCTTAAATTCATGAAGAGCCCATTGAGAAAACAAAAATGTACATAAAATTTAAATCCAAAGTGTGCATTCTAAAGCATCTCTGGAAGTTTACTAATGTTCCAACTGTTTTTTCATTCCAGTGGGGAGGACAGTGTAAACACTGACTGCTTGGGCATGTTTTTAGAACCATTTCCTGATCCTTTTCTCACTTGAAGAATTACTGACACCTTCTACCCTGCCTCCAAGCCTTCTCCACACACTAACCTTTGCAGATATCCGCAGTCCACAACACTGGGCTGTTGATGGGAGAAATATGGTTCCCTCTTTCAGTCAACACATTTTTTTTTTTTTTAAAGAAAAGTGAAATTGCTCTATATGTGGCACTATGCTAGGCATACAGGGATGAAGATGTAATCCAGACTTGGCTTTTTTTCTTAAGAAGCATATTCTAAGCTTTTAGAAGTTCAGAAAAGCAAAGATGTTTTCTTACATTTTCAGTGTTTCCATGTCATTCTTGGCAATTAGAAGACAAGCTATTTTTGCAATTGTTGGAAAGTTTCTTTTGTCTCCTGATTAGCTTCTTCAAGGACTGGTCTGTGGACTGGTAACCTCTTGGTCACCTCGGAGCCCTGGTATTAAGTTCGGTGACTGCAGATAAGTTCTGACTGTGGGGATATAGTTACCTCTGTTTTCCATGCTTTGCTGAACTTGAACTTCCTGTCTCATCCTTGTCCTTTCACTCAACTTGTATTGTATCTAACTTGCATGCACTCCCCCACACATGCACTCGTTCACCTCAACCCATCCTGCCAGTCTCCACCCTGGCCAGCTTCAGCTCCAGGTGTCAGGGGCAATTTAGTGGTGGCAGTAGACATGCTAACAGAAAGCTTATACCATTAAATGAAGAAGCTAACAAGGTATGACTAGGAATAGTATATCCTGAGTTTGAGCAGCAGTTGATTTCAGAGTTGATTTCAGGCAGATATTTAAGAAGAATATCACATGGGCTATATTTTTACAGGCAGCAGTTGCTATTTAGCTAAAACTCTGTGGTGTGTGCTTACATATGGTAAATGCAATATGTCAGTCTAACTTCATCCTATACCTTTTAACTCTTCTTAGTTTTATTGTTAAAAAATTTAAGCTTGCTATTAGAAGAGTTAAGTCTTTTGTTCCTCTTTTAAACCTACCCTTCTTAAGGTTTATGTCTTTCTCTATATTTCCTATGTGTATGCAAAGGTATATAAATATGTATAGATATATAAAGTCCATCTCTCTTGTTTCATTGTACAGATATGGCATTATGCCATACCCATTAGTTACCAGTCTTTTTCACTTAGCACTTCAAAACATCTTTGCTGGTCAGTACATATTGATATCCTTCATTCTTTTTAATTGCAGTGTAATAGTCTATAGATGGATATATCATCATTTATTCAATCATGTCCCTATTGATGTGCTTTCAGGCTATTTTCATAATTGCACTATTAAAAATACTTTCATTTTAAACAATAAATACCTGTATGTATCTATCTTTAAATGCTGATGCTTTTATTTCTAAGAAACAGAATCCTGAGAGCAGGACTGCTGAGTTAAAGGGTATATGCATCAAAAATTTTAACTGTCATTACCAGATACTGTCCCCAAAGGATGTATAGTTCATCCTCCTTGTACCAATATAAGGTACG
Source organism: Craseonycteris thonglongyai (assembly GCA_004027555.1). NCBI lineage: Eukaryota > Metazoa > Chordata > Mammalia > Chiroptera > Craseonycteridae > Craseonycteris > Craseonycteris thonglongyai. The sequence goes on along the minus strand of PVKE010011943.1, from coordinate 14,354 downwards.
CCTGTTTCCTCACACCTTTGCTAGCAATGAGTACTCAAAATTTAAAATTTTTTTCTAATCCTCAGGTAAAATTTGAGATTACTTTTACTTTTGCCCTTTATTTTTGAGTGTGTATTTTTTTTATATAGTTAAGTGTTTTGTTGCATTTTGCACCTACCTCCAAGATATGTTGTAGTATTACTTAGTGCCGGTATTCATAAAATAAAATTTAGGCAATTAGGAAGATATATTGTTTAAGTTTCTTCAAAAGAGGTTCCATCTTTCTATGTCATTTGGGTCACTTATTTCACATGTAAAGTGTTTTTTGTTTATTTTGTTTGTTTGTTTTGTGTGTGTTTCCAGGCTTGATTTCTAAGTATGGCTAATAAGGAACTTTTAGATCAGTGTTTATAATTAGGAACGTTTTAATTTTTTCAACGCTCTATATGTGAAATTTTAGCATTCAAAGCTTTATGGTGAATTATGACTGTAGATTTTGTGTGCCTCAAACAATTTGAGTCAAAAACCTTAATAGTTCTCTCATCAAAGAAAATATACAGATGGAAAATAAGCATATAAAGACTGTCAACATCAATGTCATGGGGAAATCTAAATTAAAATAAGAATGAGATACCACTGTCCACCTATTAGAATGCCCAAAATCCGTAACACTGACAATATTTAATGCTGGTGAAGATGTGGAGTGATAGGAACTCTATTCATTGCTGGTGGGAAAGCAAAATGGAAAGTAAAAACAACCACTTGAAAACAGTTTGGCAGTTTCTAACAAAACTAAACATACTCTCACCATATGATCTAGCAATCATGCTCCTTGGTATTTAACTCAAAGAAGTAGAAAACTTATGTTCACACAAAAACCTGTACATGAATGTTTATAGCAGCTGTATTCATAATTGTCAGAACTTGGAAGCAAGCAAGATGCCCTTTAATAGGCAAAGAGATAAAATAAAAAGTCTGGGACATCTAGACAATGGAATATTATTAAGAGATTTAAAAATAAGGAGTTATCAACCCATGAAGAGACGTGGAGGAAACTTAAGTGCATATTACTGGGTAAGCCAATGTGAAAAAGCTATGTACTATATGATTTCAATTGTATGACATTCTGGTAAAGACAAAACTATGGAGTCAATGAAATGATCATAGTGGTTTCCAGGGATAGGGACGGAGGTCAAGATGAACAGGCACAGCGTAGAGGACTTTCAGGGCAGTGAAAGTATTCTGTATGATATAATGGTGGATTCATGTTATACTTTTGTTCAAACTCATAGACTGTGCACCAAGAATGAACTAATGTAAACTTTGGACTTTGGGTGCTTATGATGTGTCACTGTAGGTCCATCCTGTGTAAAATATGTACCACTCTGATGGGGATATTTATAATGGGACAGGCTCTCCTTGTGGCTCAGTCCACAGTGGGCCTGCCTGACCTCTGGGAGGTAATCATTTGCCCCAGTGGGTAATAGTTCTTTAATTCAGGGGTCCCCAATCCCTGGGCCGTAGAGTGGTACTAGTCCGTGGTCTGTTATGAAACGGGCCTCACAGCAGGAGGTGAGTGGTAGGCAAGCGAGCAAAGCTTCATCTGTATTTACAGCTGCTCCCCATCACTCACGTTACTGCTGGAGCTCCGCCTCCTGTCAGGTCAGTAGTGGCATTAGATTCTCATAGGAGCATGAACCCTGTAGTGAACTGAGCATTTGAGGGATCTAGGTTGTGCACTCCTTATGAAAATCTAATGATTGATGATCTGAGGTGGAGCTGAGGCGGTGATGCTAGTGCTGGGGAGCAGCTGCAAATACAGATTAATATTAGCAGAGAGGTTTGACTGCACATAATCAAATACATAATTAATTAATTGCTTGCAAACTCATGTCCAAACCTTATCAGTGAGTAGCAAGTGACAACTAAGCTACATCTGGTGGCAGGCTTTATATTGGCAAGTGAGTTGATGAACTTTGGGTGCCACTGTCTCCCATCACCCCCAGATGGGACCCTCTAGTTGCAGGAAAACAAGCTCAAGGCTTCCACTGATTCTACATTATGGTGAGCTGTATAATTATTTCATTGTATATTACAATGTAATATAATAGTAAAGTGCACAATACATGTAATACATTTGAATCATCCCCAAAACATTCCCCTCCTGACCACCCCAAAACCCCACCCCTCACCCCCACCCCCACCCCTGACCATGGAAACATTGTCTTCCATGAAACCTGTCCCTGGTGCCAAAAGGGTTGGGGACTGCTGGTTTAATGTGTGCAGACGTGTTTGGATCCTGGAATCCATCATGGAATGTTTGATGGAGTCAAGGGGACATGTGTGTGAACTGAGTGTAGAGGTCATCCTGGCACCTAGAGCAGAGGCTGGACAGTGTGCTTCAGAATTCCTTAACTTTCTGAAGCTTAACCTGTATAGAAAAGAAGTAATTTATCCTGAGGTCTTCTTTTTTCCTACGTTTGTGATGCAGTTCTTTATTTAAATATGAATCTCAGAGTTCCCTGAATAATAATAATATAATAATAATAGATAAACTTAATGGGCTTTTCTTACCAACTGTTATGCATTATCTCATTTAATCCTTAGGTAACTATGGGAAGGTATTCATATTCTTGTTGAAGAAATTGAGATTCAGTGGTGTTTAATGTAGCTTGCTAGGGTTAATCATAGCTAGAATATAGAAAGTCAGTTGGCCTATAAAGCCTACATTTTATAGGACTTTGCTAAAAACCATTTCTCTTAATGAGCAACTTTGTAATTGTTAGTTAATGGGCAAGTGGAGTCCATTGACATATGCCATCATGTTCTCTCCTTGTAATTTTGTTTTAAGCATCACTTTGATGATGCATATCTCTGCCCAGTACTCTCTCACTTCCTGTGTTTTGGAATTAAAATAATGTTACAATCCTAAAAAGAATCCTTATTTGTGTTCAGAAATGGTTCCCAAATGCATTGCTGATTTAACTGTTCTACTAAATGTTGCTAATTTGCACTGCCTTTCAGATAGCTGTAACTGTATCTCTAGCCACATTATTGACTTGATTCTTGATTACTTTTCCTTTAGTAACATCGCTGAGGTTTTAATATTAATTTTGCTTTTACTTATGTACTAAACATGTAGTCCTCTCATACCTATGGCTGGAGATGAGTATATGGGAGTATGTGGCTTAATTGGGCAAATGTGGGGATGGGAGACCTGGAAAAGAAGTCCCCAGCAGTCTCTCCTGGTTGTTCCTTGTGCACTGACAATGGCTATAGAGGAGAGTTTGTGAATATAATACAGCAAACCATTCAATAGACCTGATATTTATAACTATGCCTGATACCTGGTGAGCACTATGGAAATATTTTGTGTGTATTAATTTATTTCATCTCTAGTACCCTGTAGGGTTGGTAGTATTATGATCTCCATTTCCCAGAAGAGGAAGCTGTGATTATGTTTGGCTCTCAAGGCCACACAAACCTAGTAAGAGGCAGAGATGAAACTCTAATTCAGTTGGTTAGATTCTTGAGTCCCAGTTTGTAATCTGTAGGCTAGATTTTAGCTTTATGCTGGGTCACATGTATTTAAATTTTCTGGCTGGATGGTATTTCAGCTAGAACTCTTTGGAGGGGATGTCTAAGCAGATCTATGAAACATCTTGATTGAGAAACTAGCACTAAAAAACATACTATTAATTTTATTGTTTTTGAAAGAGAGACAAAGACAGAGAGACAGAGAGAAGGGGGAGGGCCCAGAGCAGTCTCCATAGTTGTGCGTCATCAGTGTTCCACATGGTTTCACTTCACACAGGTGGGTGGGGGGCCGTGCAGGCCCGGAACCAGGTCAGGGCCTCTCTCATGGGAGGTGCGCCCCTGTGAGCAGAGGGCCAAACTGGGGGCCTCCCACATGGGAAGCTCACCTGGCAAAAGCCAAACAGGGGGCCACATCCCAGTTCAGCATGTGGGTCTGCACAGGCTGAGGCTGGGACCAGGACCAGGACTCGATCCCTGGACCGCACCCAGGGCTGCAAGGTGAGCACTTAACCCACTGAGCCATCCCAGCTTCCTCTAAAAAACACACTAACTAGCAATTTTATTTAGAATCATTTGGCTATGAGTCTGTATTGTTGAGATCACACATGTTCTTAAAAAAAAAAAAGGAAATAAAAAAGAATAGCCTGTGACATCTTAAAATTTCACTGAGTTCTTGTCCCTGACTTTTATTAGGCTATACTTGATTTATTATAGCTTTCTCAGGATTATGGGACCATTGTTTTATGATTGACACAATGTCTACTTGGTTTTTATTTGATGGTAGAAGGTATATAAACGGCTCTATTTACTAGACATACCCAAAAAACAACAATAACAAGACTTATTGTGGTATAATTGTAGGGTTGATGAAATATGTGACCTCTTCAAGTTCGTTTTCAGACATAGCTTAAAAATTAGATATTACTTATAAGAAATCACAACTTTGTAAGGTTCATAAGCAATTTGCTTAAGGGTCTGGGGGAAATAGTTTAGGATTATTTACTTTATATGGTGCTGTAAGCTGTCTTTTTCTTCTGTCTCACGCTTTGTGAGAGTTGAATTATGTTGGCCCTGGCCTGAAATCTGGTGTTTGGGGTTTTTTAGTGTCCATGTGGTTTAGTGCCCTGCATTAGTTTTCAGGTACGTGTGATTTGAGATAGATTTAACGGTAAATGCCCAGTGTAGAGAACAGTCTGTTCCTCGTTTGCTTCCACTTGCTGTGTAACTCTGTGCTTCTATGTAACCTAACATCTGTGAGGCTTAGATTCTCCTGTGAAATGAGGATGCACCTTCTGCCACCAGTATTGTTGTACACATTAAATGAAGACCCCCTCATGACAGCCCTGGCACTGAATTCTCATGAATTGTTTTTTGTCCTTTCCCTCTTCTTTCCTCTTCAGTGACAACTAGAGGATCTTAAGTGGCATGGAAGGTTGGTAGAGGAACTTGGAGAGTAATTTCCCAAAGACACCTTCTTTTCCATGGGAAGGGACCTAGAGTCCTCTGTGTGAGAAGTCATTTTCGCTGACCAAGAGTTTCTTGACTGAGAGCTATATTCAATTTCTGTTGCTGCTGCAGAGGTTGCCACCGATTTGGCAGATTAAGATAACACACGACACATGCTGAGCTCACAGTTCTCTAAGTCAGAAGGCTGGGCTGGCTTGCCATAACCAGGGCATTGCAGGGCTGAAATCATGGTGTGCCCTGGCTGAGGGTTTCACCGGAGGCCCTGGGGGAGAACTCACTTCCAGGCTCAGTCAAGTTGCTGGTGGAATCCATTTGCTGGGGCTCTTGTCCTAGGTCACCAGTTGCTGGCTGCCCATCAGCAGGGGGGCATTATCAGCTTCTCTTGGGCTACCTGCATTCCTTCTCGGGCCCCCTCCATCTTCAGTGCGAGCAAGGGCTCAACTAGGCCGAGCTCTCTGGCTTTCCCTTTTGCCACCAGCCTGAGACAGCTCTCCACTTCTGAGAGCTCAAAGAATTACCGGTAGATCAAATCCAGATAGTAGAATGTCCCACTCTTAAGGTCCACTCTGCTATATAACAACATGGCATAATCATTGCACTATACTCGTAATTATGCATATGATGATAAGCATCGTAATGAACATAATCACAGGAGTAATATGTCAGCATCTTTACAAGTGCTACAGGATGTGGAATCTGGAGATGGGTTCATTTTTAGAAGCAAGAAGGCATGTCTCAGCAACTTTGGCTCCCTCTGAACCTAGCTGGGATAAGCACAAGCCTGTGTCATTACTCAGTGGCCCAGCAACCATCTGATGTCTGTAGGGAAGGCTAATTTCATTTGATTTCTAAGAAATTTGTGGGCATATATTTCAGTTGAATTAATGATGATCATTATAACTTGATGGCTCAAAGAGTGTTAGAGATGCCTAAAGACAATAGTGAACACATTAGAAAAGGAGAAAGCATTGTTCAAGCTTTTTAGAACTGTTTCTATCCAGACTTTAATGTGTTACAGGTAAAACAAAGGCATATTATGGGCCAGTTCACTGCTCATTTTCTTGTGGGAATGAGGCTGTGGAACTGGGTCACTTGGGGTTTCTACAAATATAATTGAGATTATAGGTCCTAAATTAGAAGGTCCATTATATAAATGGACATATGTAGCATTACCATGTTGATTAGTTACCAAGTCCTAGGGTGACATAGCAGCAACAAAACAAAAAGTTGTTTTCCTAAGGCTATTGATTTTTTTGAGTTTACCACCTAAGGACTCCTCTGACCAGACAAGGTCAGGCAATTATTCATCTCTGGGAAGAGCACCTGATGGCTAAAATGGAGTCAATGTTCATTACTTTATGTTAGAAATAATCTCACAAAAGGGCATCCATGTCAGTTGGAGTTCTTTGGTTTCAGGCAATAAAATTGGACCACAGTTAATTTAAAGCAGAAAAGGAATTTATTGTAAGGACGTCGGAAAGCTCCCTGAATCCAGTGGCGGGCCAGAAAGCTGGGCTCACAGTAAAGGTCAGGAGAGATCCAGAGCAGTGTTAGGGAACAAGATTTACTACCTCACTCCTGCCCTGTCTTTTCAGGGCATGCTGCGGGGAACAAGGGGGGATCTTTTTCTCTTTCTGGGCACCACACTAATTAAGATTCAAAGCCCTGAAGAGACTGTCCCATGGACCTTTCTCCAGAAAGGCAGGAACCCCAAGTCTGCACCTACTGATGGAGGAATGTATGTATACCTTGAAAGGACTCAGGGTGCATTTACCAAGGAAGGAGGCAGTAGAAGCTGAAAAAAACAAAAACAAAGCCCCCGAAATAAAAAACTGACTCTCTAGAATCTTTTTGCTTAAAATGCTTTTTCAAAAAATATTCTAAATAATTTATTTGGTGGTGAATTAAAAAATACACTTCTGACTTAAAATAGTCTTATTGCTATATAACTGCTGTCTTAAATCATAGAAACCCCAAAACCCCCCAAAGCTAATGTTAAATTAGAGTATTTCAGGCATATCCTTTGATTTGCATAATATGAATAAAATCCTTTGACTAGGTGGATAAAAAGGGCCCACTTAGAGTGTCACAATAAAAACCTGTGACAAAAAAAAATCTGCTACAAATAACATAGGAGCAAAAAACAATTGTCCTAGTCATGTTAACTGATTATTTGTAATGTGACTACAAACTACAAAAATAATCCTCATTCTATTTTTTGCATGATAGTAGCTTTTAAAATGTACATTTGTGCCTAACATAAAAAACCTTCTGTACCTGACAATTTATGGGTAAGTGATCATGTTGTAATAGCATTATATCAAAAGCTGATTTTCTTTGTAAATCTTATATTTAATCCCTCCAACCAGCCAACAAGCTACATGCTTCCCAGGGAATTAATTTAAGATTGAAGATAAAAAAGGAGGCCAAAGTTAATGACATCAAAGAGAAAGCTTTTGACAGAAATAATAGTTTTGAAAAATTCTTGACTATTTTTATAAAGCAAATATAAGCTGTTCTAGAAAGAACTGATGTAAAATAAGGTTATTGCTTCTGATTTATTCAAAGGGATTTTTTGTAGTTTTTAACCTCAACTAATCTTGTAATAAATTTTGTAAAGTAAAATTTTAATATATGCACTGTAAATGGCACTGACCAGTTGTATATTTGGTTGCAAAAATGTCTTAAATATTGATGATTTAATTTTGACAAGAGCAAATCATTATTTTTAATAGCGTGGAATTTTTATACTTAAAACATGAACTTTTTAAATACACAAATAAGCCAAAGGGTTTTTTTCTTTCTTTCTTTTTTAAATTTTTTTTTGTGTGTGAATTAGATAAAATCTAAGAAGTGTATTCTGACAAGGAAATACAATAATGGCATAAAACTACCATGGAAAATAAAAAGTTATTCTTTTGGTGAATGTTCTCCATTTTAAACAAAAGCCTTCCATGGGGAATCAAAGCAACACATTATTTACACATTTAATCTTATTTTAATTTACTCTAATTTATCTGATATCAACAGCCTGTTAGATGATAATTTAAAAATTTGCTGCCACCGTAATTGCTTTAGGAAACCTTGCTAATGGTAATTTTATTCCCTAGAATAATTTAACTTTCTATTTAAAATGTACATCTAAACACAATAAAGTATGTATTGGCAACAGAAGCTGTTTATGTTCATGTGACATGATAATTTCCTTAATGGACAGCAATACTGTGCTTCATATTTTATGGTAATGGAGATGGGCTGAAATTACTCTTACTATATGTACCTTCTGTGTTTGTGTGTGGTATAGACAAGGAGCTAGAAAAATTTAAAACACTAAAAAAAACAAAACACCCCAGAATTGCCTTCATGGAGGCAAACTGGGATTATGACATTATATTTTATTAGCCCTCACATATACTTCAGTTTGAACTACTTCCTCATCATGGTAACACCTTTGAAGACCTATGTCTGGCTTTTTCCTGGGAAGATGGGCAGATTTTGTTCTTTCTCAGAAGGCTTGACGGTATATTTCTAACCCTGTGCCCCACACTTGAGGGACACAGCCCTCCTGGCCATGACCATGGGTGGCTTCTTGCAAGGAGTTGCATTCCACAGAGCGGAAGTGCCAGAGAAATCCCCACGTATATCCTCACTAGAAAAAAGGAGAGGGAATTATGGAGAATCTTCAAAGGAAAGATGGTGGTAGAAATAAAGAGGTAGTCCTTCCAGAAAAGCTCTGGGGATGGCATTACCCCAAGCTTCTGAGGGTGCTGTCTGAGTATCCTCTGTCAATCATTATAAGATAAGAGCTTCATCTTTTATTTTTACAAGTGTTGAGGACAGAATATAGGTGATAGGGAGAAGTATATCACAGATGATGGCATTCAGCAGGATCCCACGGTCATCACGTAATGAAGCAGTAGGAGTTCTGGGGGAAGGTTGAGAAACTGTCATACCTCAGTATCACAGGGGTACTTTATAAAGTCTGCAAGGGAGGAGCCCAGGCACTTTCGAGTCATGGGATTTGCTGGAGGGTGGCAACAGTTGCCCCTCCGATCTCTCTCACCCTGTGCGTTTTACTTTTGTTGGAGCACCCAGTGCAGTCAGTCATAGCCCGATTGTTAGTGTGTGTGTTCTGGGGACCTGAGCTTGTCTAGCAGAGAAACGTATGCAGGGAGAGCTGCTGAGGCAGAAAGCTCTCAGAAGGGGCCCATGCTCCAGGCGGGCCCAGGGCTTTATGTGCTTGCTCAGTACAGGAAGAAGCCCACAGCTGTGGTGACTGCGGGGAGGGCCCAGTGACTAGATATTAACCAGCTCACTACTTTGCCCCAGACTTCTAGCATAAAGATATTTCAGGAGTTATTCATCAAGTATTTGTTGTGTACCCATAGCCTGAACAAGGCCCCAGCCATGAGGGTGACATGTCCCTGTCTTCAAACACATCATAGTTACATGGAGAAAAAAAAGGACCTTTAGGTAACTCTAGGATAATATAAATGTTATGTCTATATGGAATATAAAGTAAGTAGAGTTCATACGCAAAAGAGCTACTTCCTGGTTGAGGTGAACTGTAAACAAACATCAGGGTTTCCGCCCGAAACAGAGGTTATGTTCCATTTGGGTGATTGAAGAAGATTTAAAAGAACTATTTACAGAGTGAGCCTGGCCTCCAATACCCTAACGGATGGTGAAGCACCAGTGGGTATGGGCAACCACCGTGGGAGTCACTCACAGGCATTGTAAGTTTGATAGTTGAATTCAGCTGGTGTCAAACCAGTGCCTTTAGGACAGGGACAGAAACTGTAGATTAAAATGTCAGATTTCTTCCTTTATCTGGTGCCCGCAGAAGCGAAGTCCACGTATGCATAGCTAGGCTCCCTGTCAGGGAGGAGGCTGGAGAAAGGTGGAGGGTGCATTTAGAGTAGCCAGTGGAGAATATCTAGCACAAACTTCATATAAAAGTTTGAACTGTACAAATGTACAGATTTACATATCATTCCATGTTGTGATGAATAGTTTAAGGCATGAAGAATTATACATGAAGTTTACTGGTGATGTTTTTTTTCTGACACTCCAAAGTACTTTGAGAGGTGTAGGGATCCTGAGTACACACAGAATCCAACAGGCGGGGAGAAGTCTGCTGGGAATCCCTCTGCATGGAAGAGGAAAGGTTACTTACTGAGCTAGCTACAGAGACACTGATTTATAACTCTTCTTTTTCCGCATTATACTTTTAAAAGGTATGAACGTTCCTAGAGACTTGATTTGGCAAGCTTTAAAAATGCAAAGGAAACAAAATTAAAAAATAAAAATGCGAAGGAGTCTTGAAACAAAGCAGAAGTATAACACTGGCATTTGAATGGAAGATTGAAGCCCTTGAGGTGCAGACGGAGATACAGAGCCAATAGCTTAAGATGATTCTAACTTTGTGTGTGTGGTGACTCAGTCTACCTTATGCATTGTTCATAATAGAGATTTCATTTCTTCTCTTTGCCACTAGCATTTATGGGCACACTGTTGACTCCTAGTATATTGCTCAGTAGAATGTTGTGGGTTACTTCAAATTTCAGAGGTGCTGCAGAAAACCATTTTTAATTTAAGAAACAAGATATAAAATGTACCTAATATAACACAAGGGAGAAATGTTCTTAGGTGAATTATTTAAGTATCCTAGAAAATATCTCAGGACATGATAGAATGGTAATAAGGTTCTAAGAAACATTTTTATTATTCTGAATAACTCTTGAATAATATAATTTTATACATATCATTTAAAATATACAATAATAAAAATATGACCCTTAAAATATGTTATAAAGAAAATGAAGCTAGGGAGAAATCATACAGGAAAGCCTTGTACTTTCATGTGGAATGAATCCAACAAACACTGATACTAAAAGAGTATGATAATTATAGTTATTTGGTTTTAGGGATAAAGAAGACTGTTACAGAGGAACGCAACCATGTGTCACCTTTATTCTGAAAAGAAAATGTTATAAAATATGCTTTAAATTCAACTCAAAACATGTATGCTAAATCACATATTTGAGCTAAGCAGAGAAAATTTAAAGCAGAAATTGTATGCTATTTATTTAGCTTCTTAAATCTTGGTAATCTGAAGCTGAAATAATTGTTTTACTGTATTGATTTAGTAAAAAGTTAGTAAGATGTGTATGACATCTGAGATCTATTAATCTTTTTTGCTGAGAAGGGTTGTAAAATATGTACTCTATTATGCAAACTTGTACCATATTTGTCAGATTCGTTGGTAAATAATTATTATTTTTTTTAATTCTGTGGTGTGTGTGTTTTAACTAAATGAAGCCAATGGGGTTTCCTTGGAGTATTTCCTGACTTTCATCTTAAGAGCAGATTCAGTAATAGTGTTTGTACTTTCACTACTTTTTTTTACAGTCACCTTGTATCAGAATTGTCTTGATAAATCTACTACGCATACGTAGAAAGTGTCTCATATTGTCTTGACATCATTTTTCACTCTCCTGAGAGGTCCAGGTGAGTAGAGAGTCCATGTTAAGTGCATGGAAGGCCTGTCATCTTAATTCATACAGTGCAGATCATGAAATGGGAAACACTTCTAGAGAAAAATATAAGATGCCAAAACTCTCCTTTTTAATTGTTTATACTGACAATCTTCTGTAAGTATAAAATACTACTTTATAATTCTGAGACAGTGTGAGTAAAGTACAATGATCAGAGTAACTTCTCTGTTTACAGCCAAGAAATTGACATGCTATAGATTTTTACATAACTACATTTACTTGAGTCAAGCTTCCATGAGCCAACGTGTTATTAAATTAACCTCTAGGCCTCATTTAAATTTTGCTGTGTATGGTGAGTTTCTAGGAAAACTGTTCATTGAGAAATAATATGTCAGAAAAAGAATAGCAAATTGAAAGAAAATGGATTGAAGTTTTAGAGGGAGAAAAATTATTTCTCCTTTCTTCCACTGAAGGGATCCTGCGTGACCGAATTCAGCTGAACTTCCAGTGGGATTCAGAAACTATTTATATTTGGCTCTCTCTGCTGTTACTGTCTGGCCCCTGACCAGTTTCCATGTTTTATTCTTACCAGGTGATGGAGCTGCACTTGTACAAAGTGCAGGAACCTGAGAGGTCATGACAGAAAATGGAGGGAGCAGGAACGATGAAATACAAGCACTCTGTTAGTGCATCTGTACGCTCTGGGCTTTGTGCTTCGCAAGTGGCTTATGCACTTACATACTCTTCATTAACAGTCCATATTTTATAGATAAGGAAACAATTTGTCCTAGGTGAAAAGAATGGGGACTGTGAACCTCACCCAGGCTGCCCTGCTCTGCACCCCGCATGCACAGCTTGGTGCCTCGCCACCTGACTCTGTGTGTTGTCGCCCTGTTGTGGTGACAGCAAAGGGCACTGACACAGATCAGCAGCAATGTGCACATGCTAATCTTACTTGAGAGAATCAAATCAACCGTACAAGTGTGAAGCTGAAATTTAATTTAATTTCATGATCTACTGGCAACTTTACAGACTAGTGTCAGAAAACAACCAACAGTGATGCCCATTGCATGAATTTACTTTAATTGTCAGTTGACATCCCTGGCTTTATTCTTATTTATTGCACTCATTCAAGTTATAATTAGTAGTAAGTACCTTTTAATTAAAAAAATTTGTTTTCTTAGTTCATATTGGTGGTTTATACTCAGTCAGTGTTTTTACTGAATAATGTACTTTCCTAAAAAGGGTTTATTTATCCTGATGGTGATAAATCATTATCTCTTATCATTGCACTGCAAAGAGCCCAATTAAATAATTGTCAAATACCTCTATTTACATTATTATTCACATTCAGGTACTTTAGGCGTTTGTACTATATGAGAAGACCGCTCACTATACTAACATTGTGTTGGTCAAGTAGCAGCAGAAATCAAAGAGGGAAAAGCCAAGTGCCAAATGGATACAATCAAGCTCTTTTATCAATAGTTATAGACATTAATGTCGTTCAGTAGCAAACCCTGAATTGTGGTATACAAACTCTATGTGACAGAAGCTACGAGAGGCAATGCATCTCTGGTACTGTTCTTATCTGTAAAAGCATATGTAGGTAGCCATGGTTGCACAGAGCCCCATCATGGAGCAGAAGGCTGCATTTCATTAGTTACTTAGTTGTTTGGAGTGGCTTATGTAAGCAAATCATGTTTTAAATCATGATTTGAGTCTCTGAGGCCAGCTTCCAAAATGCATATTCTTTCATTGCTGTATTTTGTCTATTATTTATGCAGTTGACTTTAAGTTAATTGGCACCCATGAGGATTGGTAGATGTCAGATAACTGTAAGTACACTCTCAGTTAACTAGCACCTGTGCTGGGTAAATGTAGTATTATTTCTTTCTTTCTTTATTTTTTCACTGGTTTCTTGAGAGTACCGGTAGCTTGAGTTCTGGTTCATGGAGAATCTACCGTATTATTGTATTTTGCTCACTGTAACTGTGCTTTTATTTGTTGGTATTGCTTATTGGGCCGGGAGTTCACTATGAGCAGGGACGGTGTATCTTAGAAAGTGCTCTGGCCTATTTTGGGCACTTGTGATTTTTTTTTTTTAGTGAATGAAAATACAACATTTATAGGTTCTTGGGAACTATATGTGTGTTTTCAAGAGAGAATTCTGTTCAGAATTCCAAGTCTGGGCCCCAGGGAATATTTCTGAAATAGGTAAATTGAAAAATGTTTACAAGCATTGTAGCTCATTATTTAAAATTATGGTTTTCACCTAAACTTCATTAATTGTATATGCCTTGAGAAAATTCTTCAGGAAAAGCCTACTATTTCTTTAGCTGCATAGTGATCAGCAATAAAGGGTTAGTACTGAGCTCCAGGATAGGCCTTCTTTAAGTCTATAATTCCTTTCTAACCCAAAGGGAAATTAAATTATGATTATATGTTGAGTTCTTTGTTTTCTGGAATTTTAATGGAACGTGAATAATGCTATTACAATAGATCTCAAAAGTCTAGTCTGGTGACCCAGAAAAATATTTATTCTTTTTCACTTTGGGGATAAATATTTTTTAGATGCCACATCTCAATTGATAAAGTAATTTTTTTTAATTAATTTATTTTTTATTGTTTTTGACAGAGAGAGAGATAGATAAATAGATAGATAGATAGAGATACAAAGACAGAGAGAGAACTGAACTGGGGGCACTCCCCAGTTCAGCACATGGGTCTGCACAGGCCAGGGTCGGAATTCGATCCTGGGTCCCCGGTGCTGCAAAGTGAGCGCTTAACCCACTGAGCGATCCCGGCTTCCCCATATAAAGTAATTTTAAAAAGAGAATTGTTCAGTAAACATTTTGATTATATATTTTTGTATCT
>PVKE010011942.1:0-39253 GCA_004027555.1 Craseonycteris thonglongyai | reverse complement strand
GTGGGGCCGCGCAGGTGGTCGTGGGGCCGCGCAGGTGGATGTGGGGCCGCGCAGGTGGTCGTGGGGCCGCGCAGGTGGTCGTGGGGCCGCGCAGGTGGATGTGGGGCCGCGCAGATGGATGTGGGGCTGTGCGGGGCAGGAACCAAACTGGAGGCCTCACATAAGGGCGAGAACCTTTGCTGATGTACCATCCCAGTGGTTATCAGTTGCTCTGCAGTTTAACATGTGGGTTTGCATGGTTTGGGGCCTGGAAGAATTATTATTAACTTTAAGACTTTTCCATCCTATGAATATATACATTTCCCGAAAATGGACCACATTGTACATGTTATTTTATAACAGGCTGTTGCCCGTTGACTAGAGAAGGAAAACTTTTCCAAGTTATTTCTTATTCTTCTAGGTCATGTAGAAAAGCTGTTTAGTGTTCTATTCTAATATATAAATCTACCACAATTTATATCCTATTGTTGGACAAGAGATTGAATTAATTTACTCCTATGATATTGTGAAATTAAATCACGTTCTGCCTTTTAAGTAGTTTTAATATCAGCTTGTTTTCTCTCTGCTATTCTAATCCACTCTCAGCTGTGACACTTCTCCCCTTCTAATCTGTGATCAGATAATCAAGCTAGTTAAATCAGTTTACTTGTAATAAAACCTTATTTGCAATTCTATCACTTGCTCTATGTCCTAGGAAACAGACAGCTGTTGCAGCAGTGGGAAAGAAGGCTGTTTTTGCCTCTTTTGAATTTTTTAAAAAAGATTTGTTTTTGACAAGAGACAGAGAGACAGAGACAGAGAGAAGGGGGAGGGCCCAGAGCCGTCTCCATTGTTGACAGCATCAGTTTTTTGACATGGTTTCATTCCACACAGGTGGGCAAGGGCCGCACAGGGCAGGAACTGGGCTGGGGGCCACCTCCCATGCAGCCAGGGGACAAGAACAAAACTGGGGGCCTCTTGCTTGGGATGCACACCCCAGTTCAGCATATGGGTCTGCATGGGCCGGGGCTGGGTTTTGATCCTTCAGGCTACAAAGAGAGGGTTTAACTTGCTGAACCATCCCAGCTTCCCGTTTTTGCTTATTTTGGGGAGTAACTTCCAGTTAGACCAGTGCTCCTAGAATGGGTTCTTGCCTCATTGGATAAATCCAGATGGTGGCGCATGCTCTGTAGTTGATTTTTCCCTTCCAGTGCTTCTCGGGCTCTTGACTCAATCTGCCTGTATGCCTGACTACCATCACATTGTTACCTGTTTCTGATTTGCTGAAGCCCTGCTGCCCCTGAGCCAAGGATCAGGAGTTCCTCGCCTTCTTGGACTTCCGATACCAGTATGCATGCACACTGCTAACTTCTACTTGGTGGACTTCTGTGCTTAAGTTTCTCACACTTTTAAGTAACCCGTAGCACTTCCTTGTGCTTTTGACAACTGCATTATTTGACAACTTTGGATCTCATTAGGTTCAGTGTGTGTGTGTGTGTGCGTGTGTGTGTGTGTGTGTGCGCGCGCATGCATATACACAGAAAACAGACTTCTATCATTAAATCAAACAAAACTCCCAAATCACCTACTACTAAGTAGGAAAAAGTGCAGCCAGATGTTTCCCAAACTTGTCTGAAGGATCAAATGGAACACTTGGTAAAAAAAACAACAAAAAACACATTTCCAGGCCTACTGCAATGGATATGTTAATAAGTACCCATGTGATTCTTATAATCAGGCAAATTAAGAAACATGGGGCCCTTATCTGCATCCTCAGAGCTTCCAGGACAGTGGGAAGTTCAACTGGGACCCAAGGGAGCCTGGTAAGCCTGTAACCAACCTATGGTAGCACAGGGTTCATTCCATCAGGGTAGGAAAATCCTAGGAGTCAATGGCAAGTTGGAATAAGCACTGGAAAGTCTTTAGAGCTTGAGACCATAGCAAGAACTTAGGGCCTATTGACCATCTCTACAACCAGATTGGTTTCAAACACATACCCCTTGAGAACAGATTCTATGCCAAACACTGATGTTCCAGAACTGTCAGCTGGAGCCATATAGGTCTTCAAGAAATCTAACAGAAAATCTGTATCCTCTGAGGACTGAATCCTTTGCAAATATGCTAGAATCATTTGGAGTGCATCTCTCTCATGAGGTAAGGTTTTATTTTCACTTAAAAAAATTCAGCTTAGTAGCAGATTGATGTTAGGCGATTTTGTAGAGTGCTGTGTAGTTTTGTTTGTTTTTTAAAGATTTATTTTGTGTTTGACAGAGAGAGATAGAGACAGAAAGACAGAGAAGGGGAAGGACCCAGAGCACTCTCCATAGCTGTATGTCATCAGTTTTCAACACAGTTTCGTTCCACACAGGTGGGTGGGGGGAGGGGAGATGCGCAGGGTGAAAAATGGGCTGGGGGCCTCCCACATGAGAGGCACACCACCAGGAGGCTCCCACATGGGAAGTTGGCCCCAGCAAGAACCAAACTGGGGGCACACCCAGTTCAGTGTGTGGGTCTACAGGGGCTGGGGCTGGGATTCAATTCTCAGACCCCGGAGCTGCAAAGCGAGCACTTAACCTGCTGAGCCATCCGGCATCTCCTGTGTAGTTTTTAAGGCCTGAGAAAGGAGCTCAGAGCTCTGACAGATGTGCCTCAACTCAAGATGTCTTTGGTTTCTTGGATCAAGCATTTATAAGATATACAAGGTATTACTTCCTCAGTCTGAGGACACAGGGAGATCCAAGCATGTCTGAGAATTCAAATAAAAGCTCTAGTAAAACTTAACCCCTCCCTACATACAGTATTTATTCACACGAGATCACAATTTCTACTCCCCTTAAGATCCAACCACTTGATAACGCAAGGAATAAATAGAATTATGAAAAATTAGGCTAAGATAAAAATTACCCTAAAGTTGTTGAAGAAAATTCAAATGGTGGTTCTTGAAAGACAACATTGGGGGAAGGAGGAAACTAGGACGAAAAAAATGCCTCCTAGGCCCTAAAAATGTTTTCACCCCTTAAAAACTGTTATTTCTCTTTAAAAGAATCTTCTTTAGGGAAAGCCAGGATGGGTCAGCGGGTTAAGCACTGGCTTTGAAGCCCCAAGGATTGAGGATCAAATCCCAGATCCGGCCCAGGCAGACCCACATGCTGAACTGGGGTGTGCTTCCCGAATGCGGTGAGGCCCCCAGTTCAGTTCAAAAAAAAGAAAAAAAAAAGAATCTTCCTTACCATGAAGGAAAGTCATGCTACTGATGTTTCTTTGGTAAGCAGGCTAAATATTTAAGCTTTTTTTTTCCCTTAATGGTTTTAAAAATCATGTCCTTCCTAGGGGTGCTGGGATAGCTCAGCAGTTGGACAGTTGCCTCACCATCTCGAGGGCTAGGGTTTGATTCCCAGCTTCAGCCCATTCAAACCCTTATGCTGAACTGTGGCACAAATGGTAACCACTGGGATGGCTCAGTGGTAAAGGTTCTTGCCTTCCATGTGGAAGCTCCCTGGTTCCCTTCCCACCCCACGCGGCCCCACATCTACCTGTGTGGAATGAAACCATGTCACAACTAATGATGTACAGCTGTGGAGACTGCTCTGGGCCCTCCCCTCTCCTCCCTCCTCTCACACTCTTATTTCACCTTCTCTCAGGCCCACATGCTGAACTGTGGTGCGTAACTGCTAACCACCAGGATGGCGGCGAAGGTTCTCACCTCCCATACAGGAGGCCCCCAGCTCAGGTCCTCCCTGCGCAGCCCTCATCTAGCTGTGTACCTGTGTGGAATGAAACTATGTAAAACACTAATGTTGTAGACTGCTCTGGGCCCTCCCCACTTCTGTCTCTGTCTCTCTCACATTCTCTCAAACAATAAAATAAGTCTTAGAAAAAACAATCATGTCCTTCCTTAAAAAAAAAAAAAAAAAAGGAAAAAAATAATATATATATATATATATATATATGTAAAATTTTAAAGGGTAAGATAGCAGTGATGTAGAATGAGAAAAATACTTTATTCAATGCACACTGATTATTTTCAGGCCATGATTATAGTAAAAAAAAAAAAAAAAATCTCTTACTGAGTATTATGTTTTCCTTAGGCTCAAGAAAAAATGTTAAATTTCAAACCCCTAAAGTTATTGTTGAATGCTATAGTCTTTATAAATATATGTATATATACATACATGTGTGTGTAATATCTGTTCTTTTACACTTGATCTTAGCCAAAAGGCCAAGAAACGATATATAAGTGTTCTTTCATATGACTCACTCAAAACAATTTTAAAAGTTATTCTTTACTGTATTTAAAATTGTCCTTTTAAATATTTAGAAGTTCCACAGGCGGTGGCTTTAGTGGGATTTTTCCCAGAGTAAATTTCTGGGATTGAAACTGCTCCAGTTCTTCTGCGGTTAGCTGGTTCTTGGGTGTGAATAGCACATTGCCCGCTGTGCTGCTGTTCGAGACGGGGAGAGAGGTGGACATGCTGTTATTCCCAAAGGTCTGACTGGATGACGTGGAGAAAGTCGTGTGAGAATATGAGCCTGAACTCCCCAAACCAGCCACAGAACTGCTGTTTCCAAAGGCTGAGGCCACTGGAGCTCCGCCAGGGCCTGCTGCCACGGAGGCTGGAAATCCTGAAAATGTAGGAGATCCAAAACCAGAAGCTGCAGGGGTTCTGAATGAAAATGCAGCAGCAGACGTGAACACCGGTTTCCCAAATCCAAGAGTTGAAGGAGAAGTAGTGATGGTAGAACTGGCAGAGGACACAGCTCCAAATGCTGGAGTATTCCCGAACACTCCAGAAGGGCTTCCAGAAGGGGCAGTGGCAAATCCAGGGTTTGTTTTAAAACTAAAATTCTGAGCACTAATACCACTGCTGTTATTCACTGGAAAATATATTAAAAAAACAAAAATATCTATTAAATTCAGAAAATGTAGCCACATTAACCCCCCACCCATTTCCCCCTCATTCCTGCCATGTTTGGATGCTGAGACACTTGTTGGGAGAAGAGTGAAAATGAGAAGTCAGAACCAACCCACGAAGCCTGTTGTCCTCTTTCTGCCACACTGCTCTCATTTGTACCCTGGTTTAACCTTCACTCAAGGAGGCAGCTTTGAGAAACCTCAGGGATTAGGGAGCGGGCTTTCACTTTCGGCTCCCGCCTATCTCACTGGAGCTGTCCCTTGAGGATAATACTATGTTGTTATACACAGTGACAAGAAAGTCCTCAAAGGTGCTGCTATCACAGCTATGAAACTCTTGAAAAGCCATTCCTAAAATATACTTCTGAAGCCTGAGCCACTGGGTCTTGCAAAGAACATGCCCATTCTGGCTCCACTGCACAAATGCTTGATGAGCCAAATTCTTTGAAGCTCCATTATGAAAGATGGTAGAATTTCCAGGAGTGATTTAAAATGGTACTTAACCTACCTTCAAGTTTAATGATTTGAAACCTATATAATAAAATCAGTGAAGTCCTGTATTACTTTATCACTTACCTGGTGACCCGAAAGTTACTGTTTGCCTACTGCCAAATCCAAATGTGGGTGCTGCTTGATTCATTCCATCCTTTACATCAGAGAGCTATAAAAAAAGGCAAATAATAACATACTTGATGAATAATTCTCAAGTACCTTTTCTATATACTTTACAGCCAATTTCAATTGTTTAAATGTGTACTTAAAAAGTAAAATTAAATGTTTAACAGAAAAATGCCCACAATATGAATATGCATAAAAAAATAAAAAATAAAAAAAAAAGGCCCAACCTCAGAGTTGAGTGATTGGTTGATGAATTATAGGTGATTTAAATTTTATTTATGG
Organism: Craseonycteris thonglongyai; assembly: GCA_004027555.1. Lineage (NCBI taxonomy): Eukaryota > Metazoa > Chordata > Mammalia > Chiroptera > Craseonycteridae > Craseonycteris > Craseonycteris thonglongyai. The sequence continues at coordinate 33,462 of PVKE010011942.1, read as the reverse complement.
TTTTTAAATATCATCTAGGGGAAGCCGGGATGGCTCAGTGGGTTAAGTGCTCACTTTGCAGTGCCGGGGACCAGGGATCCAATCCCGGCCCCGGCCCGTGCGGACCCATGTGCTGAACTGGGGAGTTCCCCCAGTTCAGTTCTCTCTTTGTCTCTGTATCTCTCTCTCTCCCTCTATCTCTGTGTCAAAAACAATAAACAATTAAAAAGAAAAAACAATAAATCTTAAAAAAAAAAAAAATATCATCTAAATTTCTTCAATGAACATATATACAAATTAAAAAAAAAAACCTGTTTAATGATACAATTCAGTATCTATAAGCTGATCTGCATTTATTAAGACACCTAGATATTAGGTACGGGACCTTTAGGAGGCCACCCAGTCTACTTACTCTAATGCTTGAACTGAAATTGATTCACAATTTACTAATTCACATTACTAAAAGCTTACCACTGAAATCTATTAAAATATTTCCTATTCCCTGCAAATACTTTATGCTCTTGCTATTTTCAGCTCTAGAAATGTCTTCATCTCTTCTTACTAAAATCATTTTTTTTTTTAGATTTTTTTTTTTTGACTGAGAGACAAGAGACAAAGAGGCAGAGATGGGGGTGGGGGGTGCAGAGCAGTCTCCATAGTTATATGTCATCAGTCTTGCCCTTCTTATTGAAATCTTAATCTCCCTTTCAAGGAACTTTTCACTTATTCCTTACCTGCAAGAAGCCTTTCCTTTCCTAATCAACCCAAGCAGATATGTTTTCTCTCATTTGAAAGCCCCAACAGCATATTTTAAAAATCAGCTTTATTGGGAAAGTTGGGATGGCTCTGAGGGTTAAGGGCTCGCTTTGCAGTCCCGGGGACTGAGGATCGAATCCTGGCCCTGGCCCGTGTGGACCCATATGCTGAACTGGAGTGTGTTTCCCATGCAAGAAGCCCCGTTTGGTTCTCATCCCCCAGCTCAGCTCCTGGCTTGAGGTGTTGTGCCTCCCATGCAGGAGGCTCCCAGCCCAGCTCTTGCCCTGCGCAGCCCCTGCCCACCCGTATGGAACAAAACCATGTTGAAAACTGATGACATACAACTATGGAGTTTTTAAAAAGAGTTATTATCTGCGCTTTTGACCAAGGAACTTCTGTTCCTCTCATAATTCTTGACAGAAAGAAAGCAATTCCAGGATGTTTCTCTCATAATTCTTGATAGAAAATTCTAGATTCACTTTTCCAATCGAAAGTGAATTTCTTTGCAAAAAAGCAATAGTAAAGACACTTTCCTATAGCAAACTCTTCAATACTTACCAAAGCTATTTGAGTTGAAGTATTTAGACTTTTCAGTTCATTTACCCTGCTCCTCCACTGATTTATTAGCTGCTGGACGGAATTTAGCTGAAGAGAGAAGATAGAAAACTGAGTCAATAATTGAATATTCAAGTTAATCTCTCAAACAACTTCACATCTTTGCCAAAATCACAAAAAGGTTATAAAACATTTTTATGGCTAATAACTTGTAAAGTTTGTATTGACCTGCCCTATTGCCAAAGATATTCCAGCTATAGTCCCCTCTCCCTGCTCTCCAACTCCTGTATCACCTGGGTAAGAATCACAAGTCCCTGGCAGCACAGACTTGGTTACATTTGGATGGGAGGAGAATGTGTATACAAGTTAAAATGCATGATCATGACTGTAGACACAGAAAAATAAAGTGTATGTCATCTCCTTTAGGTATTCAACTTATCCAAGCCCAGCTATTTTTTATATTTGGTATGTGAGAATGTTAATCGGTAAAACTGCTTTATTTCAGTTTGCTTTCATCTCAGTGTCCGCACCTGAGATGCTCCATTAAATGTTTGTCAAATGATGAAAAGGCTTGATTTCTGGGACTGATTGCTGGATTTTGTAATACAATAATGACACTGCTAGTTACTACAGTCAAAATATATTATTACCATTTTAGATAACTAATCACTTTCAAATAAAGTAAATCAGAAACTAAAAATAGCCTTGTCCTAAGAAAAATTATAGGTCTCATACACTTTGCCACCACAAGCAAGCCACTATAAACAGAGAAGATAGTAATTAGCAGCTAATCTGTTATCGAGGTAGATGAATAGGAAACAAACTTACATAACTCTGTAAGTTATTGCTGGTTAAGTAGTTATGGTATTCAAGCCTCAACTCCTCTGGTGAAATGTCTGTAAAACCTGAAGTGAGGAATCAATTGGAATCTTTAAAATAATGCCAATACTTTTGACAGAATAGTAATGCTAGAGGTGCTAGACAAGAAAATATGCTAATTTGTGATCATCTGAAAACTGTCATAATTATAAACAAAAAGTCAAAGCCTGCACTCTAATATTTAACAAAGTATAAAATTAGAATAAAATATAGCTGGTTATTTAATATGTAAAATGGGAAATTTTTTCTAAAGATAAATGAAGTCGAAGAAATAACAAAAAGAGAAAAATGTTGACTACATACATATACAGTCAACCTTCTGTCTAAAAAAATACTCTATATGTCAGAAAGTATATAAGCAAAATTAGAAGGCAAATGATAAGCTGGGAAAACCCAACTTTCAACATGATAGAAGAGCTAATAACAATGTATAATATAAATAGCTCTTATAAACCAATAAGAAAAAGAAAATGTGAGCAAAAATAATAAACAGGCAACTCACAAAAAATTTCAAATAGCCAGTAAATAAATAAAATTAAAAAATTCAATTTAAAAATATAACTTGGGGATGCCAGATGGCTCAGTGGGTTGAGCACTTGCTTTGCAGCCCTGGAGTCCAAGGATCGAATCCCAACCCCAGCCCATGCAGACCCATGTGCTGAACTGGGGTGTGCCCCAGTTCAGTTCTTGCTGGGGCCCATGTGGGAGGCCCCTGGCCTGGTTCCTGCCCTGTGCAGCCTGTGCCTACCTGTGGAGTGAAACTATATAAAAAACTAATGATGTCCAACTATGGAGACTGCTCTGGGCCCTCCCACTTCTCTCTGTCTTTGTCTGTCTCTCTCTGTCAAAAAGAAAAAAAAACAACAACAATAAAAATAAATAAAACTTAGAGATTAAATGCTTTACTAATCAGACTGGCAAAAATTAAAAATAAATGTTATTTATTGTTATTAATGTGATGAAGAGAACACTGTCCTAAATTTCCATTAAGATAATTAAAAAGGTACATTTTTGGAAGAAAAATTGTCAATAGCATCAAATGACTTAGAAATGTTTATACCTTCTGACCTTAAACTTTCTAGAGTTTAACCTCAGGAAATAATTAGATGTATAAAGAAAGGGTGCTATGTATAAAGATGTTAATTCTAATATTTTTAGTACCGTATTTTCCAGCGTATAAGACGACCGGGCGTATAAGACGACCCCCTAATTTTACAGTTAAAACACAGGTTTAGGCCTATATTCGCTGTATAAGACTACCCCCCACTTCCGAGGCTGTAGTCTTATACAGCGAATATAGGCCTAAACCTATGTTTTAACTGTAAAATTAGGGGGTCGTCTTATACACCCGGTCGTCTTATACGCTGGAAAATACGGTAATAGGGACAAACTGAAAACAACACAGTAGACTATAAAACTGGGTTATGATCGTATTTATATATATATATAAACAAGTTTGTGTGTTCATATTTTGAAAGAAGTATACTAAAATGGCACAGTTGTTATCTCTGTGAGATCATGTGGTCTTTATTTTATTTATATAGTCGTGTATTTTTCAAGTTTCCTATGGCAATAGCTGTAACTTTTACAATTAGAAAAACATTTTAAGAAAGGAAAAAATATGTTTAGGATATTTTCTACAGAGAATCACTTTTAACTCATATATCATCAATTCCAAAGAGCTCTACCCCAAGAATAAAGACTAAGTAAACACTTAACTGAGAACCCTGGATTCCCTCTAACAACTTACCTTTACCATCTTTATCAAATGCTCAGACCAAAAAACCTAAGAATTATTCTTGCATTTCTTTTTCCCCATATCTAATCATCATCCTGCCAGTTCTAACTCCAAAATAGAACCTGAATTTGACCAATTCTGCGTCTACTACCAGTAACTCTAACCTAATCATCAGCAATTATCTGCTAACTCATCGCCCTGCCTGTTTTGCCTCCTACCCCTGCCCCCAACAGATGATTTATTTTCACACAACAGTCTGAGTGAGTGTTTTCTAATCAGATCATTTCCTTCTATTGAAAGCTCTTCATGGCTGCCCAGTGCCATTAGGCCCAACATGGTCTGATTCCTGGCTAATTCTCTGGCCTCTGTCATACTACTGTTTCCCTTGTTTACTCTCCTCCAGTGATTCAGGCCTCACTGGTCCTCAAGCATGCCAACCCTGTTCCCATTAGTGCCTTTACACTAGCTATTGGCAACAATGCTGGCCCCAAATCTTCCTACGAGTGATGCCTTCTCTTTATTCAGGTCTCAGGTCCAATACTGCCTCTTAAGAATGGATAACCCCTCTATCTAAAGCAGGGGTATCCCAACCTTTTGGCTTCCCTGGGCCATACTGGAAGAATTGTCTTGGGCCACACATAAAGTACACTAATACTAACGATGGATGATGAGCTAAAAAAGAACTTGCAAAAAAATCTCGTATGTTTTAAGGAAGTTTACGATTTATACTGGACCACATTCAAAGCCATCCTGGGCCAAATGTGGACCACAGGCTGTGGGTTGGACCAGCGTGGTCTAAAGAAACACTCTCCCTCTCGTTACCTTCACCTCCTTCCAGTTCCACATTTGAACCACAGAACACAGAAAATGATCTGATTGACTATGTTCCCAATTCTCTCAAGGATGGGACAAAAATATAATCGTATCATTCTAAAAGAAAAGTTAATTCATCATAATGGATGCCTAATAATGGTTCTCCAACTTTTTGGTCTCAGGAGCCATTTACATTGTTAAAAATCATTAAGGATACCAAAGAGCTTTTGCTTACATGGGTTACATATATCACTATTTACCATATTTAAAATGAAAGCTGAGAAATGTAGCAAATATTTAATTTTATTTAAAAATAAAAAAACAATACCTTATCAATATAAGTGAAAACACCATTTTCCAAAACAAAAACTAAAAAGTTAGTGAGATGAGTGGTGATGTTTTATGTTTGTATATCTCTTTAATGTTTGGCTTAATAGATGACTGCTGGATTATTATATCTGCATTTGCATTCAGTGTGTCGCAACATACTGCCTAGCTGCAGTATATGAAGAAAACCTGTTCTCCCACAGATATGTAGTTGGAAAAGAATGGCTTTAATGGCCTTTTCAGATAACTGTGAATATTCTTCTTTTAATATTATACAAACTAGACAGGTGACAGTTTCTAAAAAGCTTAGCTACAATATGAACTCAAATCATAATAATGAATGTTCTGTGTTATTACCATAAGTCCACTGGTTTATGTTGTACTTAAGGAGAATTTTTTTAGTCATGCATAACTTTATAATATCATAGATTTATCATTTGGAAAATACTGGTTCACTGAGTTATCCAGAACTTCCAAACATTGACACTTGTCCTTTTACAATATAAAAAATTTCATATTCATTAATGTCACTATCCAGCTCATCAGAAAAGACTTTAAGTATTAGGCAGTCATCAAGCCTACAGTGGCAGAAAACAGTTTTCCATAATTCTAATTTTCACTTGAAAGCCTGAATTTTGTCATTGGTAATAAACAGTCAGTTGTTTTCTTTGAAGTAACAAACTTGCTTTATATATTGTTTTTAAGAAAATGTCACCAAATATTTAAGTCTAAATAACCACAGTTCTCAGTCATTCTTTCAAATAAAAATTGTCCATTAAAAAAAGTGGCTAGTTTAGCTTATGAGTCAAACAATCACACTCGTGCTTTCCCTCAAGATAATCATCATACTTGAGTCTGTGGCCGAAGCAGGTGGTGTATGCTTCCCATTTTGTCAGACAGATTAAAAAGGTTTGCACTCAAGGGTCAAGATTTAATAAAATTAGTAACTTTTACCACTTCATCAAGGACATACTTAAGTGAAAATGGCATTAAATTCTTTTTACTTGACTACTACAGTCTGCTAGTACAGTTTGTTGTCTCAGCATTGACTCATTCTAAGATATAAGGAGTTTTATTCACCCATGCTTTTGCACCACAGTGCAAATGTCAACACAGTGAAAATGGCAATTAATGTGTTAGCATTATGATGAAAATAAAGCAGTGTTATCAAATTTAGTAAATAATAATACAGGATGCCAAGTTAAATTTGAATTTCAGACATACAACAAATACTTATATATGTCTCAAATATTACATAGGATAGTTATACATTAAAAATATTATTCTTTGTTTATTTGAAATTTAAATTTAAGTGGGTATCCCACATTTTATCTGGCAACCCTACTTAGGATCTACATTCTACATTTTGAGAACTGCTTTAGGGCATTAGGCACTAGGTTCAATTCTGAACTGATTAGAAAAGGCCTAATACTTCTTTATTTTTCTTTATAGAAAAATCACTCCAGGAAATTCTCTCATTTGTATGATTTATTGTCTCCTACCCTCAATATATAAGCTTCATAAGGGAGGGATCTTGTCTGTCTTGCTCATCACTATATCCCCAGCACTTGGAATAGAATCTGGCACAAAAAAAATTTAGTAAGAATCTGTTAAGTGACTGTAAATAACTAAGGAGTGACATGACACAAATGCTCACAGAGAATGAGCAGGCAGGGTTGAGGCAGAGAAGAGACACCGGAGTTCTGAGGGATCATGAGGGCCCCATCTGCTAGGTACTCACTGTTTACTCAGTAGGGCAGAGGCCCAGGGCCACCCACAGTAGGCTTTAGGAAAGTGGTGCTTTTCAGCCCAGAAAGGGCTTAGGAACTATGGACAAGAGAAAATGAAAAGGGAAGTGGTATAAAAACTGCTATTCCTATAGTCCAGCTAAAGCTTCTGACCTTCAAACACTATCTCCAGGATAGGTTTCAACCGGCTTTATGAAAAACAACTATTCATAGAAGGAAAACTACCGTAGGGAAGAAAGAGAAAACAGAATCAGGCAGCAGAGGCCTTAATGGCAGGCAGGATGTGAGTATTCCGTTCACTTCAGGCAGTCAGGAGGTTCTGAAGTTGTACCCTATGGAACCAAAAAAGCAGAGCCTCTTCCTAGGCTTACAGAACTGAAGTGTGGTAGGTCCTGATTTTACTATTTCCTCATGAGAACTACGAATCTTAAAAGAACTCTATGCCTTCCAACCTTAATCTCTGAATTACAAAGTTCTGTTAGTATACTCAGATACTTTAAACACTGTCCAAACTCGCCTAACTGTAGCTAAGTTTGTGGTCGATTTATTTATTTGGTATGGTCTTGGTTTTAGAAAATAACAGTTATAAAATAGGTTTTAAAAAGCACACAACTTCTCAGTTACCTGAAATATTAGGTTTCTTTTTCATTGGTGAATAAACAGAGAACATCCACTGCCCCGATGATTCCCAAACCTCCACATCTTTTACGATTCCTTCCCTGACCAAAAAAAAAAAAAAAAAAAAAAAAAGGCAAAGAATTGTTTTATGGGCTTATCAAAATTTATCATTTATAATTTTCAATGACTGAAATTTTAAATTATAGTAAATATATAATTTTAGATTTTTTCATTATATTTTCTGAAATGTTCTTTAAAGCAGCTTATAGAAATATAAACTATATTTCATGATTATAGATAATATCAAAGAAATTTAAACGTTTAGTTTTCCAGTACACTGAACCATTAACTAATACATTTGAGAAGTATCTTATTGTAAATATTTATTTTTATTGTTTTTGACAGAGAGAGATACAGAGACAGAGAGAAGCAGGAGGGCCCAGAATAGTCTCCACAGTTGCACATCATCAGCTTTTCCACATAGTTCCATTCCACAGATGGGTGCAGGGCTGAACAGGGCAGGAACTGGGCCAGGGTCTCACCCCAGTGAAAACTGAACTGGGAGCACTCCCCAGTTCAGCATATGGGTCCACACAGGCTGGGGCTGGGGCTGGGACTCGATCCTTGGTCCCTGGGTCTGCAAAGTCTGTGCTTAACCCACTGAGCCATCCTGGCTTCCCTGAGAAGTATCTTATTTTAAAGAACTAAAATATAGTACATATTTTAAAAAACTAAAATAAAATACACAATACTAACTTTAATCTTTCTTTGTTCGTTATCATAAACATCAATGATCATTTAACTGGGAAAGATGGAAAGTACCACATAAGTAATATAGAACCGTAACATTTTTAAAGTAGGGTGGACTTCTGAGATCATTTTGTCTAATTCTCATATTTTGCAAAAGGGGAAAGACACCCATATCCATACAGTTAATTTGTTGGCAAAGCTATGGATAGATTTAGCTCTAAATTACCCTCCTCCACACACACAGTCCAGAATGCTACAATTAATAAAATACCACAGATAACCTATATTAAATTTAGGATTTTTACATTATCATCAAATAATAGAAAGAAGAGATTAATTTTTTTTTTTACTTAAAAAAAATTAATTGTATATAGCGCATGGCTCAAAATGTGTACCACTGGTTCTAATTTAGTTATGGGAAGTAAAGATTAACAAGTATATTTAAATTCTATCCTGGGAGCCAGGGTGAGGGAAGTTACAGACAGCCAGGCCCTATTTTGCCACCAGCCATAAATGTTCTCAAGAAATGATAAGGAATCTACTTCACAATAATGATGGAAATTAAATGAAACCAGTTTGAATGGAGTAACTTTAAGTAAAAGTTTTAGAAAGAAAAATATGAAATACTGTAAGTGATCTTCAAGATCACAATCTGCTTTAAATTACTTCATATTTTGTAAAGGTCTCATAATTTATAACAAACTTAAGCAGGATTATCTTAGAGATTGACAATACAGTGTTATCAATAGAAAAGTGGAAAAAGCATAATTAGAAGGCATTGTACTGATATGGAAAGATAGCACACTAAGTGAAATAAAGTCTAGTATGCATATGGAAAAAAGTGGTTATCTCTGAGTGATAGAATAATGGGTGCTTTTTTTTTTTTTAATTCTTAAATTTATTGAGGTGACATTGGTAGGTAAAAATTACGTCGTCTATGCATTGCATTATGTGCTCATCACCCAGAATCAGGTCTCTTTCTATATATTTGATGCCCCATCCTCCTCCCCTAGCCTGCCCACTCTCACCCACCTTCCGCTTTACCCTCAGGTAACCACTAAACTATTGATTGGTTCCATGAGTTTTTGTTTCTGTCCATGACTTTTTGTTTGTTACTTTCAGTTTTACTTTTCTTGCAGTTGCTTATTCTGATTTTTAAAATAATGTATTACAGGTAATTATTTTTAAAGAAATATATTGTAGTTACTTTTGAAAAAAATAAGCAAATGGTTAGTATTTTTTCTGAAGGCTTTCACTTACAGAAATTTCTTTTCCTCTTTCTGTACATCAGAGCTAGGTGACAAAGCAAATGGGTTCTGAGACAATCCAAAGCCCCTGTCCCTGCTAGTTGAAGCTCCGGAATCAAAGGAACCAAAAGATGACCTTTCTTGATCTCTGCTGCCCCCCCATGGCGTGGATTTGGAGAAACTGGGTGGCTGGATAATGCTGGCGTATCGCTGGCTGGTGGCATTCCATCCACGTCTGTTACTGCCTGACATAAACAATAAAATAAGACAGTTTTACTGGCAACTCCTCTTTTAAAGCTCTAAAAATTTCATTATATTTTTGTCTTATTATAGCAGACATTATGCAGATTTAACATTGCCACTCACTTTAAATGACAAAACTCTTTATTTTTAATTTATGTAATTAAGTAGAATATCAGAAAATAACAATGGTGTAATTGCATTTTTGTTTAACAAGCTTATTAAGTAAACAATTTCTTGATAGTGAGGTAGATAGAGGGCATGATCCTAAATCATAAGCTTCTTCAGGATAAAAAACTGTGTCTTTATGGTTCTTTGCTCCCCTACCGGGCCCTTATAGTAATAAAGTCTGAAAAATGGTGAACGTATTAAAAAGTTTATCAAATAGAAAAGATTAGATTTTACCCTCTTTGAAGAGATGCTTAAATCTTTTTGAACTCAGTCTTCTCTCTGGGAAAACAACACATACCCACCTAGCTTTCATAGGAAAATTATAAAGGTAATTTACATGTGAAAAAGTGCACTGAGTTCCTCTATTATGAGATTTCTAATATTTCATAATTATCAAGATGAGCCAACAGGACTCTATCTTCTATATTTAAAAAAAAATCTTATTTCAATTATCTCATTTACTCATCAATTCCTAGTTGGGGCCAAGATAATTCACCATGTTTCTAACTGCATTAGGAGCTATTCCATTAATTATATTAAAAGCTGTAGCGACGGGAGATATACTCCTTTATGAGAATTCATCTACCAACTCTAAAACTACTTAACAAAACCAAAGAGAGATGCTGGACCAGATCCCTCAAGTAGGGGTTAATGGTATTTTATTTTTCTAAAGTTCCAAATCCTCTGGGGGAAGACACAACTGATGAAATTCATTCCATCTTTTGTAGATAGCTTTTGATCTCCATATTTATTAATTCCAGAAGCATTCATTCGTTTTTGGTACCTAAATACAGTTTATTTGATCAGTTTTAAGTACACTTTTTTTTCATTAATCTAGTCAACATTCATTCTCTAATTGCTGCATTTGAGCGAGTTTCCATAGACTGTCAAATATTATATTCCATTGTGCCTGGAAATACACTCACATTTATTAGACTCCCAATTTTTGGTTTGGAATATTTCCCTAGACCAATTGTGGGTGCTGCAAAGGCTGTTTTCAAGAGAGATCAGGTGTGAAATCACAACGTAACACAAGGTTTAAGGGTCAGATGAATACCCCTAAAGGGGAAAAAGGAGAGGAAACAGTGGTGGGAAGGGGTCAGCATTTTGTAGTACCTTTAAGGACTAAGTTTCAATGCTAAGAAAACAAAACCTCTTCATCTGACCTTTAAAAGCTTGTGTTGGGTAAAGCCGGGATGGCTCAGCGGGTTAAGCGTTTGCTTTGAAGCCCCAAGGATCTAATCTTGGCTCAGGCCCAGGCGGACCCACATGCTGACTTGGGGTGTGCTTCCCGAATGCGGTGAGGTCCCCAGTTCAGTTCAAAAATAAATGCTTGTGTTAGAGTACCTTTCATGTCTGATCCCTCCTCTCCTTGTAGACAGTCCTTTTGCACCATCCACAATGGGTTTAATTAAATATTCCAAAAGCTTCGGCAATGACTTAGGCCCAGGGAGCAAATAAACGTGGTCCTACACACTCCAATTCCCTCATAGCCCAGGGTTCTTCACACTTGATCTCAGTCAAAAGGCTGAGAAGCTATGCCTAGAGTTCTTAATTGGGCGTCGCATCCTCCCAATTTTACCCCAAATGTTAGGGGGATGTACATTTGTCTGAGGAATGGTTTTATATTAAGGTGACCAACTTTTTTCCAATGAAAAGGAGAACATAAATTAAAGAAACAAATATTGCAAATAAAAAAATTTATTCTTTGCAACAATAACTAAACAGAAAGCATTATAATATAGTAAATAGATTACGCAGGCGTGTTATGATTAAATATAAATATTTTTCGATTGAATGAATATTTTTTGTTAATGTGTCATTTTCTAACAAAATATTAGAAATATCTGTACAAGAACTATTTTTCATATTGAATTTCATAGCAAGTGCTGCAGCTAGAGTATCAACATTCAGTCTTGATTTTTCAGTTGTCCAAAAATCATTAGCAATTGAAAACACCCTTTCAACTGTGTTAGTGCCAGGGCAGCACAATGTAAATTGGACTAGAAGTAAATTTTCATATGGTATATGTGCATTTTTGAAATGGTTGAATATTTCCACCCATTTTTTATTAACTTCAGCATGTTCATTTTCGCACTCAACCAATTTTTCAGAATTTAAATAAATATTCAGTTTTCTAATTTCAAATAGACAACTGTCGTCTATTTTAATGTCTGGTAGTTCAGTGTATAAAAACTGAACACACGTCGAAAAGGAGGACATCTAGGACACTTTTCGCGGGAGGACAGAACTTCCAAAAGAAGGCTTGTCCTCCCTAAAGGAGGGCGGTTGGTCACCTTATTTATATTAGATTTCCAAAGGAGTTCGTGTCTCCGCCAAAGTTAAGAGTTCGAATTCGACCTCAGTTGCTAGCCTCTCCGTCGGAAAAATGTTTAGTAAAAATATATTCAAGGAGTCAAGGGAAAAACACAAGTACCCAGAAAGGTGTAATTAGCAAGGAGGGTCGGGTCGCCCTACGCCAATGCTCTGAACCACTGCCACCCACCGACAGAGGTTTCACACGTACATCCCACTTAAAAGTCCTGGTTTGGCAATAGGATCCAGAACCAAGCCCCTGCCTTCATTCGCTCAACAGAAACCGACCGAGTGGTAACGTCGGGGAGAAAGTGTGTGCCCGGCCGGGTGGGCAGGGCCGGCGACAGCGAAGACGCGGCCGCGGCCCCGTCCCCGGACCCCCGCGGAGGAAGCCGGTTCCCGGCCGGCCGGACCCCACACCAAGCCCTCCCCAGCTCGGTCAGCGGCAGCAGAGGACAGGGCAGCGTCACCTGAAGGCTGTTGCTGCGGTCCCCCGCCCGCACCCCCGGCGCGAGGATGTTCGTTCCAGCATCGCTCTCCAAAGCGGCACCGGCCTTGAAGGAAGAACTGACAGATGGTCATTGCGACGATGTCTCCGACCCAGCGGTTATCAATCGGCAATGTCAGCCAGCCTAGAGCCCAAAGCACCCTCAGGTGCGGACCCCGCTACTGTGATGTCATCTTATCGCGCCAGGAAAGGCCCTTTCTCCCTGGTTCCGCCCCCGTGTGATGAGAGGCGTGGATGCTACCCAATAGGAGTCGAGAAGAGCAGGCCCCCCCCCCAAGCCCCGCCCCGTATTGAGTGTGTGGCCTCAGAAGAGAAGGCGGACATGAACGGTTACGTGAAGAAGCGTGCTTGACCCTGGTGCAGGGGATCCCCACGGTCCAAATGAGAAGGTGAATCAAGCAAACCTAGAACCTTACAACAAGGCCCCCTGAGAGGAGGATTAATTGTGGTTTGAGAGTCGTATTTTCATTTGTAACTGCTGAGAAATCTGCCCAGCCATTCATCAGGATAGATAAGTGTCCGTTAAAGCCAGTTGTAACTTTAACGGGAAGTAACGTTTAAGGGCAGACTGCAACTGAAAAGCAGAACCCCCATCTTTGGGGGTTCTTACACTCTGTCAAAACAAAATCTTAAAAACAAAACAAAACAAAAATCAGCAAAGCAAACAGAAAAGTCAGAGGAGACAGAAACATACCAAGAGTACAGAAAATGTTAAAAGAAATCAGTATCCTCAGCATAACATGACATGAACATGCTGTATAAAAGAACAATCATGAAAAGAAAGTGCTCTTGGAAATTAAACATGGATAGTGAAAACAAATTCAATAGGGTTTTGGAAGACAAAAGTCAGGGAAATTCCCTACAAGAATTGAATAAACCAGACCTTGAACCCCATTTTACAGCTTTGTTGTGAGGCTTAAAGCTCTGGAAAACAGAGCTTTCTACATTTCAGACAATTTCCCAGCACAGAAGTTTTATTTCCCCAAAGTAGTTTGAATCACGTTGGGAAGGAGGAAAGTTGGGAAGAGCAAAGTTAATTCAAGCTTTTAAGTCTTTTGCAGAAACTAAAAAGAAAGGGGGGTATTTAAAGGAAAGATTAAATGTTGAATGACACAACCTGTAAAATGTCTTTTCCTATTACCACATTATTGGGACTTAGTGAGAGTTAGTTTGGTGCCACGTTGCAGTAGATTGAATTTTCTGAGGCTGTTGTATATGTTAACAGTACCATCAGTAAAAAGCAGAATTTCCTTCAAGTATCAACCCCGGGCTATGCAGCAAATCCCAACCTTTTGCTGTTTTCAGTATATAAGACAAAAAGAATATAGACTGCTTGCTTGAATGTTTATTAAATGGTTCATTTTCATGACTCAGAATTTTCTGTGAGACTGTCAGGTTTTGAAAAACTAGGCCACAATAGTAGTAATTATTGGCTTTTTTTTTTTTTTTAATAGCAACAACTTTTTTCAAGACAAACATTAACCTTTCATGTTCAAGTCATTAGTCTCGAAAGTCTAAACTAAATTGCTGTCATCAAAACAGTGTTACTGCAAAGAATATACAAAGGCTATCCATAAAGTATCCAGCTATGTAATATGGAAAATAGAGGCATTTGATGGCTGGATTTTTTCTAGACTGCCCTCATATAAAAACGTAGCTACTAAAAAGAACACAGAACACTTTATAGGATAGGAATGAAGGGGGGAAGTTATAGAAAATGTACTTGCCAATATATTGTACTTTTTACTCATTATCCCAGTATCAACAATTTTGTAAAATATTTCCAAGGCAGAAAACAGACATTAATTATGAATTACTAATGTTACTAAGAAAAAAAACCCAATTCATTATAACATTTTTAACCTATCCACATACTTATGTTCTACTGAGTTGATATAGCCTAAAAAGTCAAGTTTATTTAAAATATCTTACTAATGCTGCATATCCCATATGGTAGATTATCATATTAAATTAATGTAACTAAATTGTACATGATATTCTCTCAAGAAAAATAAAACTGGATACATTTTTTAATAGGTTGAAAAATTCAAAACCAAACACAAAAATGTTCAGACTAGGTAAACCTAGAGACAAAGATTAACAGTTGCCTAGGGGAGGGGTACTTGGGGAATATAATTGGGTGAAATAAATGTGCCCCCCAAAATTCACGGCCACCTAGAACTTCATAATATGCTCTTATTTGCAAAATAGGGTCTTTTACAGATGTCATTAGTTCAGGTGAGGTCATAATGGATCGGGGTGGGGGATGAGCTGCTGTCCTTACACCACCACATGAAGTTGCAGACACACAGGGCAGGCCATGTGAAGACAGCAGCAGCCAGTGACTGAAATGAGGCAGTCATACAAGACAAGGATGATCAGCAACCACCAGGAGCTCAGGGAGAGAGGTATGGGCAATTTCTGCCTCAGAGCCTCCAGAAGCAAAGCAACTCCCCTAACATCTTGATGTAGGACTTCTGGTCTCCTTGAACTGTAACAGAGTAAGTGAGCCTTTTTAATTTGTGGTCATTTGTTACAGGAGCCATAAGGAACTAACACATGGAGCAAATAGGGACTAATCAATATGAGGTTTCTTTTTGTGGTGATGAAAATGTTCCAAAATTGTGGTGCCAGTTGTATAACTCTGTCAATATGTTAAAGACCAATGAATGAATGGTACTTTAAATGGTAAATTGTTTGATATGTGAATCATATTTCAATGAAGCTGTTGTATATATAAAAAATCCAGGAAGCCGGGATGGCTCAGTGGGTTGAGCACCCACTTTGCAGCCCTGGGGACCAAGGGTCGAATCCTGGTCCCGGCCTATGTGGACCCATGTGCTGAACTGGGACATGGGAAGCCCCCAACCCAGTTCCTGCCCTGCAAGGCCCCTGCCCACCTCTGTGGAACGAAACCATGTTGAAAAACTGATGACGTACAACTATGGAGACTGCTCTGGGCCCTCCCCCTTCTCTCTCTCTCTCTCTCTGTCAAAAAAAAAAAAAAAATCCCTACACAAACAAATATATCATTATGATTTTTTTAAAAAATATTTATTTATTTATTTATTTTATTTTTGACAAGGAGAGAGATACAGAGACAGAGAGAGAACTGAACTGGGGGAGCTCCCAGCCCAGCACATGGCTCCACACGGGCCGGGGCCGGGACTCGATCCCAGGTCCCCTGCACTGCAAAGTGAGCGCCCAACCCACTGAGCCATCCCGGCTTCCCCTCATTATGATTTTTTATAATTCCTTTTTCATTTAAATTTTAGGGTCTGAGATTATAACTTTCACATAAAGAAAACAATGAAAATTAAAATAGAAACACTGCTTTACAAATTTAAAGAACAATCGTATAATTCATTTAAAATAAAGAATGAATAAAACTTAGCAGTCTATTCTAAGTTAAAAAATATTTAAAACATTAATGGTGACAGCTTTATATGGCTCACTCCACACATTCCATAATGTAAAAGGGCAAAACATTACTAGGAAAGAAATGAATAGATGGGTTTGTAAAAGATTTATTAACCACATAAAAGCAATTAATATAAGATGACAAATATTCAAATTATTACAAAACTTTTAGATACAATGTCAAATACCTTGATCTGTCTTGCTAAGAGAAAGAAATCATGTACCTTTTTAATCCATAATTAGTTCAAATAAACATTGATACTGTATAACTATTAGTACTATTCTAGTGACCTATGAATTTGTTATAAGTAGCTTTATTTTTTGCTATTAACAGTAAATAACTCTTAGTATGTGATTAGATTTAACAGTGAGGACTGAGGAAGCATAATTTTTAAAGCAGTTGGTTAAACAGTGATATAAATGATGGGGGCCAAGATTCACATTTTGTGTTTAAAAGATGGAATATATTTAATTGGATTGAATATATTTGATGAGTTTGGTACATTTTTAAGTCCCAAAATATTTATGAGGTTTTGTGAGACAGTATGTGTAAGCAAAATTATGTGAGACTATGCTGCTCCATCAGAGTTGCCTTTCTTAATTTACAATTTATACTACTTAGTTCTTGACTGAACCAAAACAAACAGACCTAACACCATAGCACTTCTGTGATGTATGAAAATAGAATCTAGAGCCAAGATGAGATTGCTTCCCTGATGAGCCAATCCCCCACCACCAACTCTGCCATAATCATGGTTACAAATGAGACATTCATTCAAGAATTTCTATGTTCACCAAATGTTTATAATTTTTCAAGGTTTCTTGATAAATATGTTCTTGATTATGCGGACAGCTATAATATGGTCTCTGAACTGAGTAAGGAACTCCATATTAAAAAACACCTATTTTATAGGAATCTTTTTTAACTTGGAACTTCCTTCAAAAAAACAAAATGCCAAACTAAAACTTTGTAACCAAACTCTTGGAACAAAACTCTGGTGGCCATAATTCTGAGTCTTTGATGAGTCTTCAAGTCCACTCATTTTTCATGTTTCAAGGGTTTCTTCATTTGCTCCACAAGTATCAACAACACAAATTAAACAACTTGTTACTGGAAAAGCTCGGACTTTGGAGTTGGCAACCCATTTGTCTGCTTCAGTATTGTATTCAAGGATGTGTCCTAATCGACCCACACCTTGAAAGCCAGCCAAGACATAAACTACAGAGCCAACCGCTGCACACTTCACTGTTACACCCTTCCATGGCATTGGGGCGACCATCTTCCATTCGTTTAATTTAATATCATAATATTCCACACTGTCCAGACCACCTTCAAAAGAATAAAACAAACAACTATATGAACAAATCTAAGACCCCTTAATCATTTTTTGCATTTTTCCAAAATTTTATTATGAAAATTTTCAAGCATGCAGAAAAATTGTAAGAAATTTACAATGAATGCCCACATACCTACCATTTAAATTCTTATTCTCACCCTTATCATAACAGAAATTTAATTTAAATGTTGTCATTTTATAATTGTAAGTATTTATATGCTACAAAATTAAATATTTTCAATTGTTCTAGAAAAATAAAATAGTAAACCAATATGTGGATTTTCCTTCTACTAACTTTAGATTATAATTATTCAAATGTCCCTATGCTGTTTATTTTCCCACAATTTATAGAAAAGAGCAGCAAGTAGACAGGAGAAAGGAAAGAAGTTATTTCTTTGTTGTACTTAAGAAATGCTTAAAGGTACCAACTAAAATGAGTTTTGTGAACTGTCCATAGATTCAGTGCCGAAGACTTTAGTACATTATTTAAGAAAATAAAAAAGTCAAATTTACTCATTTAAAAAAGAGTACTATTGGTACTTTCATGCATGTTTAATAATGTTTAGGAAACTTTGCCATTCAGAGCCTGGATCCAAGTTCTAAAACCTGTATTTAAAAAGTTTTAGTTCTTTTTTAAAAAGTTAAATGATTATGACACTCAGTAGTTCTCAAGCTACCAATCCCTAAGGGTTCTTTGGAAATGTATGGAAGCCGTCACAATGACTGGTGCCCATTACCCATATTTCATAGATAGGGATATTAAACATGTGTTTCATAACCTGTTCTCAGAAACTATAAAAATAAGTATAATGATGTATGTGGTAAATGCTTGTTATGGGGATTTTAAGAAATGTTTTAAAAATTTAAGGTAGGGAAATATCAGCACACTCATTGGAAAAGTTGAACAGTGAATTACTGTCAGATACCTAAGCCATTCTGACCGCCCACGGCAAATATCTTGTCTTTTACAAATACCAGTCCATGATTCTTCCTGGCTTCAATCATTGGGCACAGCTCAGTCCATCTGAAAAAAATAAAAGAAGGTTTTTAGTGTACTTGTTCACAGGCAGTAAAAGGACTCATACTAATTTATAAGAAAGACTTATCCTAATTAAGTGCTCATCTACTACTTGTATATGTGTATACAACACCTACACACATCTTGAAGGCTAGAAAAAAAAGCGTAACAGTGGTTTGGAGTAATTTATTTATAGGTGGGATAAATAAAGAGATTTTTAATCCCTTCAACTCCAATAGGATCTGAGATAGAGAGGATATCTGGAGACTATTAACATGTTTTTGGAAGAAATCAATTTCCTGTCTCAACAGTAACTTGTAAAAATGGTTAACCAAAAAAAAAAAAAAAGGGAGTGGGGGAGATACAGAAAGAAGAGAGAATAAAAGAATATATAAAGCACTAATACTGTCACATGTAGTTTTAATTACTATTTACATATGAATAAGTAAAACAGCTTTATCATGGGCCTCTAGCAATCCACAAATTAGTAGTATCCATTACTCTTCACATGCTCAGCTTCAAATCCGCACTTACAACTTCAGGCAACTCTAATAACAAAAGTACTGCCATTCTTTTCAAGTTTAATAACTTACTAGCATGTTTCTGTGTTCATAGCCACTACTATAAATGCAGAGGTTGAGAAGATAACTGTGGACACGAGTGCTGTTAAGAATATTGATCCAGGGGAAGCTGGGATGGCTCAGTGGGTTAAGCGCTCACTTTGCAGCGCCAGGGACTGAGGATCGAATCCCGGCCCCAGCCCGTGTGGACCGATATGCTGAACTGGGGAGTTCCCCCAGTTCAGGTCTCTCTCTGTCTCTGTCTCTGTATCTCTCTCCCTCTCTCTCTGTCAAAAAATTAATAAATAAAAATAAATAAATAAATAAAAGTTTAAAATCTTAAAAAAAAAAAAAAAGAATATTGATCCATGGGGAAGCTGGGATGGCTCAGTGGGTTAAGCGCTCACTTTGCATCCCCGGGGACCGAAGATCGAATCCCGGCCCCGGCCTGTGCGGACCCATATGCTGAACTGGGAAGTGCCCCCAGTTCAGTTCTCTCTCTGTCTCTATATCTCTCTCTCTCTCTCTGTCAAAAACAATAAAAAATAAAAATAAAAATCTATGAAAAAAAACTTAAAAAAAAGAATATTGATCCAGGGGAAGCTGGGATGGCCCAGCGGTTTAAGTGCTCGCTTTGCAGCCCCAGAGCCCGAGGATTGAATCCCGGGCCCGGCCCATGCGGACCCATATGCTGAACTGGGGTGTGCCCCCAGTTCATTTCTTGCCGGGGCCTATGTGGGAGGCTCCTGGCCCAGTTCCTGCCCTGCGCAGCCCTGTGTCCACCTATGGAGTGAAACTATATGGAAAACTAATGTTGTCAACTATGGAGACTGCTCTGGGCCCTCCCCCTTCTCTCTGTCTGTCTCTCTATCTGTCTCTGTCAAAAAAATAAATAAATAAAAAATAATAATATTGATCCACAGGTAGCGGCACAATATACAGACGACTGTGTTTAGCTACTTTTTTCTATGAGATTAAATTCCTTCTTTGCATACAGTCCCGTATACATAATGGCCACTTGTGATTGTGCAAGTGGGACTGGCACACAGGCTGTGCTCTTACCAGCTAATATAAACCAAAATACTCCAAACAACAACAAAAGGAAAATTTGGCATAAGTACTTCTCTGTGGTTGTTTCTCTCTCTTATTTGAAATAATTTAATCAAGTTTTCAAAACATAATTAGGGTATAATGACTAACTGTGAAATAGTAACAACTGTTTTGTTGCCTTATATTTATGTATTTTAAAAAACGGCTTGATAGTCACCATTCTCATTTTTCAGAACATTCTATAAAGTGAGGTGGGCACCACGACTCCTCTGTTTTTCAGGATAAACACACGTACTCATCCAAGATGAAGAGACCAGCATGCAACTGGAGTGGAGAGCTATACAAGGCCCCCAATTGCCTCTCCATGCAGTGAGCTTTATAAGGTGAGCTGTCCAAGCGCATCAAACATAGTATCTGACTTGGAAAAATTTAATATACATGGCCTATTCTTCTCCAAATATGTTCATCATACAAAGTAAGAGCATGTTTTTATGTATATATAAAACTCCTGAAGGTTTAGAGTTAAGAAAGTTTTGCAAAACACATTTCCTTTTGTGATCCACATGCAGAGTATACATTAGGCCTTTTTCCAATTCTGACTGCATATGGGGAAGCCGGGATGGCTCAGCAGGTTGAGCGCTTGCCTTGCAGCCCTGGGATCTGGGGATCGAATCCCAACCCCAGCCTGTGCAGACCCATATGCTGAATTGGGGTGTGCTTCCCATGTGGGAGGCCCCCGGTTCGATCCCCAGCTCATGGGGGTGTGCCTCCCATGCAGAAGGCCTCTGACCCCATGCCCACCTGTGTTGAATGAAACTATGTCAAAAACTGATGATGTACAACTATGGGGACTCCTCTGGGCCCTACCCCTCTGTCTCGCTCTGTCTCTGTCCCCCTCTCTCTCTCAAAACAATAAATCTAAAAAAAAAAAAAAAAGTAGTAAATTTGATTTCTTACTCTCAACACTTTAGTAAAAGACAAGTTGCAAGATAAACTACTTTTAATTCTATTCCTAACACTGGTAACCAGTTGAGCAGAATATGAGAAAATAACCATTGTAACTATGGTACATTTGTGTTTAGGAAAGGAGTTATTGATTATGCTTCCTTAAAACCTTTAAAAATAGGTGGGAAGCATAAATAAATGCACATGAATGATCATATTTTATAATTAGACTGTTACTCAATTTCAAAAAAGCAATAGCAGGAGTAGAAGACTTCTATGTTTTATAGTCTGGCAATATTTCTTAAATATAAAATTTGAGAATAAAAATTCCAGTACAGCTCTTTGGCATAACATTTAAGTTGAACATATTTTCCCAATCACTTGTTCTAGAGGATGAAAAATCCTTTCAAAAAGCCAGTGAGCTTTCTTAATGAAGTTCTTTGGATGTTTGTCAACAAAAGATCTGACTACAGTATCATCTGTGTTCACTTTCTCATTAGTTTAATGTAACTGTACTTACCTCTGCCCCCCACTATCCAATAATTAGCACATTTTCTTTGGCTATATTAAATGGATTCCATCATTAATTACAAGGTCAGAAAAACTCATTAACCATTTATTATTTTGCCTTTTAAAAGGCAATTTTTACTTTCCAGTTGACTTAAGAATAATTTTAATAAATCTAAATTCAAACATACTTTAGTAAGCACAAACTCAAAAACATTATTCCTAGGGTTATGACTTTTAATGGCATAAAATTATATATATTTTTAATTAAGGGCAAATTTATTCCCCCTCCTCCCCTATATTTCTCGACCTCTCAAACACAAATATTTTATGAGTCTGATGAAATCAGTCAGTCTTATCTCATTCATAGGCACTTACTGCACAAGCAGAGACAGAAAGAGAGGGACTCCCATGTGCATAAGGTGAAACCATTTAACATGTACAGGAAGGGTCCTGGCTGTAAACATGCCCCTGCCCTAGCATCTTCAGAAGCGTATGTACTGTACACCTGAAACTAATAAAATACTGAATGTCGACTATAATTGAAAAATAAAGCAGAATTCTAAAATGCATCTATGTACATTCTTAATACAAGAAGTACCGTAAATTCTTCTGTTGGGTTCCTCCTGCCTTTTGAAGTCTTCTACTGAGCTTATAGAATACAATTCACTGTGAATAAAAGTTTTAAACTGATACATACGTTTCTGTGGCAGGATCATAAACTTCACAGGAATTCAACACCCGCCCGGAAACATTGTTGCCTAAACTTCCACCGCAAACATAGATCATGCCACTGGCTTCCACCATACCATGGCTACAACGCTGGGTCAGCATGCTGGGCTTCGTGTGCCAGCTTTCTGTTCTTGTGTCGTAGCACTCGAATAAATACAGAGCTGAGTTTCCTGTAAAAGAAGAGGGTCCCATCACGCTTAAGGCTGAGTGTGTGTTTTTTTCTGATACAAAGAAAGATGATACAAATTTTAAAAGCTTAAATGTAAGAGGTCTTCAAGTAAGCCAAACTCTGAAATCTTTAAAGCAAGTAATGTCACATATCCAAAACAACTAATCTAGAACTAAAATCCAGATGGTGTCAATGAAAGCTTTGACATGGCCAAGAAAGGACAATTAACAATCTAGGAAGTAGAAGTTCTTGTAAATTAATGACTTATAAAGGAGTAAGATAAACCTTTAGGGAAAAATGGGCTCTGAAAATGTAGTATGTATTTAAATTATGTAAAAAAAATATCTGGACAAGTAATACCAGTTGTTTACTTAAATATGAAAGCCAAAATACTCGGCTTTAAAGCGCATCTCCCAAACAAAAGCACCGAATAAGTCCTTACCAACTTCAGAACCTCCAGACGTGTAAATTTTGCCTTCCGCAGCACAGGCAGCAAGGCTGTCTCTAGGTGTTGGAGGGCCCAGTTTGGAATACCAGCTATCCTTCACAACATTATAGCAGTCCATTCGTTTTATGGGGAAAAGCTGAGAGCCACCCAAAATGTACACTACATTGTCCCAAAACACACATGCTGCATCTCTTCGTTTTTCAAAGGGGCAGCGGATGTCTGTCCAGCTGTAATCCTATAACGGGAAAGGGCAGGAAGCTGTCAGTAATGGAACCAAATATAATCAAAAAGGATGAAACAAAGAGTTGAGAAAATACAAAATTTAAGAATAAGTTTATTTATTAGGGTGCATATAAAGATGTTTGGCTTGAGACTATTATGTAATCTGTGTGAGTTCTTCAGAATGTTGGTTAGCAGTTGGGACAGAGGATAAGAAGACTGCTGCTGCTTTGGGTCTTTTCTGGCTCAAAAATAAACTTTTTTGACATTAATTGTCCGTAAACATTCAGTTGAGCCAGTGCAGTCAGCTGGACTCTTAAAGCTGTGATACTTACTATGAAATACTTGAGTACAGTTGTCCTCCTTTATCAGTGGATACTTTCAAAGACCCCCAGTGACTCTCTGAAACCGTGGGTAATACTGAACGCTAACTACGCTATTTTTTTCCTATACATACATATATACTTATGATAAAGTTTAATTAAAAATTAGGCACAGTAGATTAACAACTATAACAATAAAATAGAACAATTATAATATAAAATAAAAGTTATGTGAATGTGGAATCTCTCTCAAAATACCTTATTGCACTGTCCTCACCCTCCTTGTGATGATACAATGTTAACATGAGACAATGTATGGTGAATGACACAGGCATTGTGACGTAGCATTAGACTACTATTGACCTTCTAATGATACATCAAAAGGAGAACCACTGAACAATGACTTATGAATTATTTATTTCTGGATTTTTCCATGTAATATTTCTGGACCATGATTGACAGTGGGTAACTGAAACTGCAGAAAGCAAAACTGCAAATAAGGGGCACTACTGTAACCTGTCTGAGTAGTCTGGAAACTCACTTTTTTCTTCCCCATGATTAGAAATGAGCACCCGCACAATAAGGGCTGTTTCACGGCACCCGTTTCCTCACTGTTTGATGACATCCAAGGACACCTGGGCCCTTTTTCTGCATAACTGTGTGGGAGAAATGTACCTAAGTTGCAGCATCTTGGATCCGCCCACTTTTAAAACAAGGATGCTATAGTGTTTTCTGTTGCTTTCAGAACATGGAGAAAATAATTGGAGTCGGACAGAAATGCAAATAATTCCCAATCTCACAGAGTGGTATGTGATTATTAACGTTGAATTCCCTTTGGAAAAATATATCAACCGATACCTATCATGCTAGTGTCCCGTGCTTCAGGCATTTATCAGATTAGATGAAGCATTATAGAAAACGGTCTCTTAGCAAAAAGAGCCCTATTGTAGAATACCTCAACTCCTAGTGATTATATAAACCTTCTGCTTTTGAGGTGACCAGAAAAAGAGACTCCATTTTTTATTCTCAAATTAAAGTCTACGTGTCCCTCTGGGTTACTCTGTCTATGGTATGTATGTCTATTGGTAGGCACACAAAACTATAGGATAAACATAACATTTCTTGAAGCTTCAGTTTTACTTAATGGATCTGAAAAACTGGGGGAAAATATTAAAAAAAAAAGTTTTTTGACCAATGAGAGAAAATAATGTCCATATTCTACAGGTAGCAACCCCTCCAAAGTAAACTATAGATTCTCTTATATAGTCTGCAAATCTCTCAATTCCTACCTCACCACGTTCATTAGCAGAGAAATACAATTTCTTTAAGACATTAATAACTAAGTGTACATCTCAAGTCTTGCTACTCTTACACTCAATTTATTGATATCATTAGAGAGCAATGTGAGAACTTTTCCATAATTTCTAGATATCCTCAACAAACTTCCATGCTCTTCCTTAATTTCAGGATAAGAAAATCAGTTATATAGTCTCATTGTTTGACAGAGACAGTGAGAAGGGGAGGGCCCAGAGCAGTCTCCATAGTGTTCATTAGTTTCAACATGGTTTCATTCTACACAGGTAGACATGGGGATGCACAGGGCGGGAACCGAACCGGGGGCCTCCCACTTGGGAAGCAAGCCCCAGTTCAGCACATGGGCCTGCATGGACCAGGGCTGGGACTTGATCCTTGGACCCCGAGCCCACAAGGCAAGCACTCAACCTGTTGAGCTATCCCAGCATCCTCCACGCAGTCTTTTAAAGGATCTCCAAGACCTGCTACTTTTCAAATTATAAATAACTGCCCATGTAAAAACATTAAAAACACAAAATACTTTTTCTCTCAGATAAGCTTAAAAATTTAGACAGTAGGATAAAGACTCCAAAGAATTTCAGACTTTGGCAACAGAATAGTTGTAACATTCTACTACTACTCAGGGATGAGTAGGGAATAACTGGGTGCTCATAGGTACCTATCACATTGGGCTTGGTTAAAATAAATTCTATTGAAACTATAAGCCCAATGGAAAAATATACCTGTGTGCAGTACATGTGTGTGACATAGGAATAAGTATATGCTTTTATCTACTTGTAATTTAGGCTATGATTTCTCTGGAAATCCTCAAGTTTTTAAATCTTTTCCAACTTTCCAAATACTGTCATTGTACATGTTAGACACTAAGCTTGATAAATACTAATTATATACAATATTCTGCCCAATAGTTCATATTCTAGGCAGATAAATGACTTTTGCAGGTATTTCTATAGTATGTAAATTGGACTTTATTTTAGCTAAAATTTAATGTTTTACATTTGGGCTCATTAAATATACCTGTCAGTATACTTAAACATATTTACTATATTTAAAAATATTTAAATATATTAAATACATCTGAACATACCTGGCTTTGGTTGTATATATGTATGGTGGGAAGGGAGTTTATCTTTTTTCTGCGTGTATGGAGACCTCCCTGGGAAATCTACCTAATAGCCTTCCTCTGCAATAAAGTATTAAGAAGGGATTTGATATTTGCCCTTTGTAATTTGTTAACACGTCCTAGAAGTATAGTTGAGGAAGCAAGCACAGATGGGAAGACAGGCTTGTCAGCTCAGTGGGTAGTGTCAGGCTTACCCTAGTGATGGAAGCATGTCTGATCGGGGGCCTGCAGGTGGAGGAAGGGCTCCTTACTCCCTGTACTCCGAGGTCACAGGGCAACCGAGAGGGACACACAGCCTTCTCCTTAGAACAGCACCAGTCACAGTACATGTGTGTGTGGCCAGAGAACTGTTACTTAAGCTATAAGTCACTTAAATCTAGTTGAGTTTAGTAAGTTTACCTATTCCATGCAAAGTATCTGTTTTAACTGCTGAGAAGACATGACAATGGGAAAACTGAAAAGTATGAAGATACAATTAGGAGGATTTAAGTTTTCACACATCATGCATATGTGTCCACACACATACACGTGTGGACATGCCAGTGTATAAGTCCTGTCTTCCCTGGTCACAGTCAGGCTTTCTTGCCTCTGCTGTGATACAGCACATTCTAGACCTTTTTTTTTTTTTTTAATTCAAGACCTTTCATTTTTGTAGGCTTCTCCTATTTCCTTTCTCTGAATCCCCACCACACTGAAGTCTGGACTTGACTGAACACTCCATTACATCTTGTCCTTCCTGTGTGGTTTCCCAACTGTGGTGCAATGACACAGGAGAGTAAAACACTTCTGGAGTTTGAGGGGCTGTAATATTTTCTCCAAATGCCTCAAGGTACAAACATCAGTGTTTTCCTTGAGTAAGAACTGATTTTATATAATCCATATTCTGAAAACACATGAATCCTCAAATAACAGAAATTATAGATGTAGATTTTAATAATCAAGACAACCAAAATCCAAAATGAAAGAAATATTTTATTTTTAAGACTTAAGAACTTTATTTGGAATCATATTGAAAGGAAGCCAACCAAAATTAGGGAAGACAGGGTCTCAGAAAAAAAGGAATTAACAAAATGGTAAATGGTAAAACTTTTTAAGATTTCTTGCACAAACCTCAAGAAGTCAGTCTAATTCGAGTTTAACAGGACCAAATTATAAGCACTTTCTCTTAAGCCATTAGCCAACTCATCTTGGCTTCATTTCACAAAGTCACAGAGCATATAGCTCTTAAGGAGCCCACTGAGCTAGACTCTGGACAGAGGAGCTGTGGGTCTCACATAAGTCACTTAACCTCTCCAGGATGCTTCCTTATCTATAAAACAAAAAGACCAAACTAGATGATCTTATGGCCCCTCACTTTTTGCCCTAAAACCCAATGATCTTACAGTCCAAATGATTTAGAATGTATCATTAACAAAGAGCTGCTATTAATGTATTCATTATTGAGCACTTCCCTTTCCAGGAACTACTATGCTGAAATAGCTTAAGACAGCATCTTAAATATAATTTCCTCACAACCCTATGAGGTCATATCCTAGAGATATTAAGTATCTTGTCAAAGGTGACAGAAAGTGGTAAAACTAAGATATAAATCTAAACCTATCAGACTCCAAAGCTACGCTCTTAACCCTTAGACTATTCTGCTTCCCTAAACATCTTATGTGGCCTAGAAAGAATACTGGTTCAGGAGTGAAGTAATCTGGATTCTTCTTGTTCCTGTTGTGTTTCTAGCTAAATGATTCTGTGCATTTGACTTGACATTGAAAAACCTCAACAGCTTCACCTATACAATCAGGATGTTGGCGGGAGGGCCGTCCAGGTCCTGCGCAGCCTCCACACCTTACCCCTGCTCAACCACTGAAACCACAGCTTCTCGGAAAACAGGTTTCCCCCGGATCTTGGTGTGACATTTGGCCTAGGGCTTAGCATCTTTTTTTTTAAAGATTTATTTTATTGATTTTTGACAGAGAGAAACAGAGACAGAGAGAGACAGAGAAAAGGGGGAGGGCCCAGAGCAGTCTCCATAGTTGACATTAGTTTTCCATATACCGTAGTTTCACTCCACAGGTGGGCACAGGGTTGCGCAGGGCAGGAACTGGGCCGGGAGCCTCCCACATAGGCCCCGGCAAGAACTGAACTGGGGGCACTCCCCAGTTCAGCATGTGGGTCAGCATGGGCCAGGGCCAGGATTCAATCATCGGTCCCCGGGGCTTCAAAGCGAGCGCTTAACCCGCTGAGCCATCCCAGCTTTCCCAAGGGCTTAGCATCTTGAAGGGAATGTTTTTATTGGGTGATAGGTCACATTTGTAGAAAAGTGTATCTCATCAAGCTGAGCCACCCTCATTTTTGACTTCCTAAAGGTCAAAGGATATGGACACTGCACTTGGCTCCTAGTTTGGACCAGTTCCTCACTGCAATGCTGTCCTTAAATTACACTGACTGTGGTGTGTATCTTGTCACTACGGCTTTTGGTCCTATGGTGTCTGCAACACTGAGTAACAGGGAGACCCATGACCAACCAACAAATAGTAACTGGGGTTAAAGACCAGGCCTTATCTACTCTTCTGGGTAACCCTAATTAGTTCCCATTTTTATTCTTTGCTAGAGCAATTCTTCACCTAGGAAATTAGCCTAAAGAAAAAACTGGACAGTGTACAAAGCTGGCCTATACAAAGATGTTTCAGAGTAAGGATATTTCAGGAGGGAGAAATGGGAGATAGGCTAAATGGGTGTGAAGACAGATATTAAAAAAATTATGTATATTCTTATGATGGAATCTTTGCAGCCCTTCAAAAGGACGGTATCTTTCACTAACATGAAAATACCTCCGTAATATAAATGCTGATGTTCTCTGAGTACTGATGACTGTCTTTCGATGCTGGGAACACCAGCTTTCCCCTTTAGATCTTGCTATATTTGAATTTTCTATAATAAACATGCATTAGATATATTTTTTAAAGTAAAAGTAAATACAAGGCAATGGCATCAGAAGTATGGTACAAGGAAATGAACTTCTCACAGTGAACACTTAAAACAGTGCTAAATGTTTTAACAGAAATGTGAAATTTAAAACTAATTTAAGACTTAAAAATGGCAAAACAAAGAGTTATGAGACTGAATTTCAGCTACAGGACAGATCAGAAACAGTATCTGCTTTCCTTCCAAATAACACACTTAGGAGGGCACTCTAGTTTTTCAGAAGTGAACACTTGATCGTGCCAAGTACTTGCACAGTCTGTGTCCATTTTGATATGCACTCATTTTCAACAGGATCACACAAATACTGCTGGAAACTTACCAGCCTCCCAAAATCCACAAAGGAATTTAATTATCAGCCACTGGGAGAAAATATTCTTAAAACTTCAACTCTTAAAGATATGCAGCGTTGTAGCTATAAATAAGGCTTCCACAGATGGGAGTGGGGTGGGGTGAGTAGGGAATGATTTTGTTGTTGTAAGATCCTAGATAAAATCAGAAACAATAAAGATGTAACTGGGCATTCTCAGCTGTTAATGATTAGTGAAAATTAGGAGTTTAAAGTGAGGCCAGAGACCAACTCAAAGGGAATTAATTACCTATTAAGAATTACTGGGGAGGCCAGGATGGCTCAGCAGATTAAGCGCTTGCTTTGCAGCCCTGGGGACTGAGGATTGAATCCCAGCACGGGCCCATGAAGACCCATATGTTGAACTGGGGTATGCTTCCTGGGCAGGAGGCCTCCACTTCAGTTCTCACTCCCCTTGGTTCAACCCCTGGCTTGAGGAGGCGTGCCTCCCATGCAGAAGGCCCCCACCCACCTGTGTGGAATGAAACCACATTGAAAGCTGATGAAGTACAACTAAAGAGACTGTTCTGGGCTCTCCCCATTCTGTCTCTGTCAAAAACAGTAAGATAAATCTTTAAAAGGAAATTACTGTTCTTTATAAAGTCATAAAATGGTCTTTCCCCCTCTACTCTCAAACTAAAACCATACTACCACCAAAAGAAACAGAACTCAAATCTGAACTAGTGAGAAGTATGAAATGAAACTCAATCCATATTGCACTCAATAAGTAGGCTGATCAGAAATACTGTTTTAAACAGGACAGAAAACAGCACTGTCCTGTTTCAAATGGTACATACGGTCACAGTGTAGTCTCACTGGGCTAAATTCAAGGTGTCAGTAGGGTGACAATACGTACCATTTGATGCAGGACAGTAACCGTTGTTTTGTCCCGTTTAAAACGGTCCATCTGGTCAGCCTATCAATAACAGTCCTTGTTCTTTGAGTAGAAAATAAACAAAGTATTAGAAAAAAATTCCAGTGCTAGCACCCTACCAGTTATTTTAACACAAAATTTGTCTTTAAGGATGCTGGGATAGCTCAGCAGGTTGAGCACTTGCCTTGCAACTGCAAGACCTGGGAATGGAATCCCGGCTCCAGCCCATGCAAGCCCATTTACTGAACTGTAGTGCAACTGGCAACTGCCAAGATGGCCTTGACTCCCATGAGGGAGGACCGTTTGGTTCCCGGGCCTTCCCGCTTCTCTCTCACCTTCTCTCAAACAAAGTACATCTTAAAAAAAAAATAAAGATTTGTCTTTAGATGAACTTTGGCATATAAATTTCAATCTTGGCACACAAAGGCCAAGACTGTCTTTTCTCTTTTCTATCCAAACTCTATCAATACATTTCCCTCAAAAAACCCTCCATGAAGCAGCCATGGACAACTCCCAGCTAAGGGAATCTCTTCTGCTCATGCCCCTAAGGCTGTCACTTCTATTCCATCTTGGGATTTTTAACTGGCCATGCTCAGTGGCCACCTCACTGACACCAGCCTCTGTGCTAATCACTTCACGCTTCTGTGTACATTCCATATACTCTGACTCTGAGGACAAGACTGTGATATGAGGGCCATCTGGAAAAAAACCCAGCTTTAAATGCCTCTATTTTTCATTTTACACGGCTGGAAAACTGGTCAGCCCTTGTATGTCTTTCATATCCCCTGTTGCTCCTCAACCCACAAATTTCAAATTCTAGATGAGCTATGATACTGGTAATATTACAAAATATCATGTTTATACTTTTATAACCAGCTAAGTATACAATATGCTGTCATACATATAACATGCTCTGCTGTTTGCAAAAGCTGAGGATAATTCTCTTTTGCCCGGTTACCAATTTTCAAAGAAAATAATCACACCAAACCTAAGTGAACAAGATTTAATACTCTAGGATGACAGATCTTACTGTGCCTATAGAACTAGAGGTAGCTGACAGTAATTTTCAAGTGACATGGTACAGTAAATAGTGATGACTTATCTAATTTCTTGTTGGTTACCCTCAGCCCGACTCCTCTCTCTAGACCTGCATTCATGTGCCTACTACCCTACAGGTAATTCCAGGATGGCTCAGCGGGTTGAGCACTCGCTTTGCAGCCCTGGAGAACAAGGATCGAATCCCAGGCCTGGCCAATGTGGACCCATATGCTGAATTGGGGTGTGCTCCCAGTTCAGCTCTTGCTGGGGCCTATGTAGGAGGCTCCCGAGCCCAGTTCCTGCCCTGTGCAGCCCCGTACCTACCTGTGGAGTGAAACTATATGGAAAACTAATGCTATCAACTTTGGAGATTGCTCTGGGACCTCCCCCTTCTTTCTGTCAAAAAACAATAAAAGTAAATCTTAAAAAAAAAAATACCAGGGAAGCTGGGATGGCTCAGTAGGTTAAGCGCTAACTTTGCAGTGCCAGGGACCGAGGATCGAATCCCGGCCCCGGCCCGTGCGGATCCATGTGAACTGGGAGGTCCCCCAGTTCAGTTCTCTGTCTCCGTATCTCTCTTTCTCTCTGTCAAAAACAATAAAAATAAAACTATAGAGATACTTAAAAAAAAAAATACCATTCCTAGTTTCCTCATCACTTCTACTTACAGTCCTCAATGAAATACCTACAAGCTATTTGTACTTTCTCCCTTTTAGGGGACTGATCTGTTATGATAATCATGTCTGGCCATGGCTTATAGAGGAGTTTGATGTCCTTCCATGGCTAGTAGTATTTTCAGTGGCTTCTTGTAGATGCAGTGACTAAACACAAAAGGAAACAGATCCCTGAAGGTGCGAACCTTAGACACTGTACCTATTCAGGTTGCAAGAGGCTGGGAGGTAAATTTTAGAAAATTACAGTATATAGTGATGCTTGCAAAGAAAAAAACTGAGGCTCTTAATATTCCTATTTTGGTAGACATTCTAGGAGGCAGAGTACTCTACTGAGAATTTACCGGTACCTCAGAATATGTTCCAATCTCTTCTTAATGAATGTAGAATCACCTGTCTAACCAAACAGCTTGCAAGCAATCAGGCATAAGAAATACCAACTGTGCACAAGATGCAAAGAACACTGACTTTTACCATTGGGTGCCTATTATATTGACAACCATTGGAAGCTGAAGGAATCCTCAGGATGACCCCACTGCATTCCAGGAATGTCAGTCCCTGGGGCACACAGCTATGATGGGTCCAATCCACCCGAGAGGACCGCTGCCTGTTTTGGACATTTTGTTCTTATAGGCAGCTCCTGGTCATCTTAGCAGTGCACTGCCTCCTATAATACTCTTTCGTTGGTGATAACTTATGAAGGCATTGGCAATTTTTAAATGTAGTATTTCCCCTTAAGGTTTCTATTTCTTTCCTGCACATTATTTAAAGTCATATGCAATATTTAACTGATTTCCACCCTGATCACAGAGTGCAACCGTCTCCTCAGTAAAGGCTTAAGAGGGAAGGTAGCTACGATACTGAGAGAAAAGGCACTGTGATACCTTTAATAACAGTATTTCCAACAGGAAAATGTGTTCTGAATTGAAGGTAACTTCATTTCTTTTGATTTGTTAGGGCCGAACTATTTAAATCCAGTCAGTCCTATAAAACCAACTGACAAACCTGACTGTTAAATGAAATGCTGTATCAAAGTTAAAGTGGTTCAATTTCAATCACCCTAATAAACTTCAGTATAGGCATCTATCTTGGAAATGTGGAGGGTTTGGTTCCAGACCACATTAGAGAATATCACAATAAAGTGACTCATAATCTTTTTGCTGGAAGAGGGTCTCTTTAATTGGTAAAAAATCCACCATCTGTGAAGCACAATAAAACGAGGTGTGCCCATACTTTCACTGGGCCAGATGCGCATGTAATGACTCTACTCCAGAGTTCTGAGTAAGGAAATGTACTCAGCACCTTCTGGACCTGATGGCACCATGTAATATGGTGCAGGTGGGGTTCCTGCCTTTATAATTTGCATGGTCTAGCCTTCGCCCTCTGGTCTTACTCCTTTTTTGTTCTTTCCAGGGAATATGCAGAATCCTCTTTACTCCAAGACAGTCTTTTTTTCTCCACCATATGAAGGTGGTGAGCCAAGGTCCTTACAACGTTCTAAGCCCTCATAAGTTATTTCACTGACAAGAAGAGTCTAAATAAAAACTGGTCATTAAGTCAACTTTTATTTAGGCATCAATATCATAAGACATTTCCCTCCTAATATTTGAGAACACCAATACTAAGAGAACAGAGCACTGAATACAGATAAAAACTTTTAGGAATTACTAAGTACTTGGAAACTTTACAAACAGGTACATGTGGGAGAAGGGAAGGTTCACCAGGCTTTACCATTGGGTGCCTGTTA
>PVKE010011941.1:0-39256 GCA_004027555.1 Craseonycteris thonglongyai | reverse complement strand
AATCCCACACAGTAAGCATATGCTCATTGGAGTCATCAATAACACATAAATGAACACCTGAATCCTAAAGAAAAGTCAATTAAAGGCATTTAAAAAATTTCAGATAAGCCTGACTTTCTAAAAAGAAATAAAATTTATTAACACTGTCAATATTAAGATAATTCAAAATCCTTTAAACTCATGGCTCCTTGAAATATAATAATTATGCTACTTACTAAGCCTGTCTGTTTTTCAAATACAGTGAAAACTCTTAAAAAAATATTTTCTACTTTTTAAAAAAAATTTATTTTATTGTTTGAGGGAAGTTGAGTGAGAGAGTAAGAGAAAGAGACCAGAGCAGTATTCATAGTTGTACATCATTAGCTGTGACATAGTTGTTTCACACAGGTCGATGTGGGGCTGCGCAGGCCGGGAACTGAACTGGGGGCCTCTCACATGGGAGATGAGAACCTTCACCACCAGTTTAGCATATGGGTTCACATGGGCCAGGACTGGGATTTGATCCCTGGACCTCGTGGTTGCAAGGCAAAACGCTTAATTTGTTGAGCTTTCCTGTCATTCTTCTTTTGTATTTTTAATTTTTCCCACCAGGTTGATTTCCACTTGCCATCTAGACATTTCTACAAGGGGTGGTCAAGAAATTCCCAGAATGAGGGGAAGAAAGGTTATAAGGAAAAAAAAGCTATTACTTTTCCTTTTTAATATATAACCCATAACCCTAACACACTTTCCAGATCTTTCAATATTTACATGCTCAAAAAAAAAAAGTTGTTTCTGCCCTCAAATTGCAGCTTTAACTTCTTTGTTGCCTATAAATTTCTTCCCTCAAAGCTGTTTGTTTGGTTTTTTTTCACATTTTAGAACAAATAATAATCAGACAGAGCCAGGTCTGGACTGCAGAGAGGCTGGTTTAATAATGTTTAGAAGCCTCAGCCCTGAAGAGTAGCTGAAGGCAACATTGCTCTTGTGATATGCAGAAGCAGCACCCCTTTGGTCTATTTTCCTCAACTTTTCTCCATCACAGAGTCTTTTAACTGTTTCAGCAGACTGGAAAATAATTCTCCAGTTACTGTGACACCTTATCCTTGTAATCTATCAGCAGTAAATCCTCCATATCCTAAAAAATAGTAGCCATGATTTTTCCAGTTGATTGTGATGCCTTGAACTTCTTAGGGGGTGGTGTGCCCTTTTCATGCCACTGCATGGACTCCTGCTTTGACTCAGGCTCATAATTGATGAACCCAAGTTTCATCTCCAGTGACAAGCTGGTTTAACACTTCATGTTTGTCTCTGCAAAAGTTCAAAAACTGTCATGAACATGTGATGCACTGTTGTCTTTGAAGAGGTGTGAGCATTCTCAATACCCATCTTGCACTGACGTTTGACATCCTTAGATGCTGGTGGAGAATATTCAAAATGGTTACAGGTGATAGTTCAACCATTTCTGCAACAGCTTTTTATTTAACCTTAGAATCATCCACTACAAGTTTTCAATTTTTTTTGACAATGTCTGAGGAAGTGGCTCCAACAGGATGTTCCAGAAACATGTCATCTTCAACAGCCTCTCTCTGTATCACTTGGAAAGGCTATGCCCCTTGTAAACAAACCATTGATTTCTCAGGACAAAAGTTCCTGTAATCCACTAACATCTCTTCCAAATTGGTTTGAGGTGTTTTCCCTTTTTTTTTATAAGTAACTTAATGAGGGCACAGAATTCGATTTTATCCAAAATTGGGGCTTTCTTCACATCTGACATGTTTCCTCAGCAATATCTGAGAAAATGCAAATAGCCTGAAATTTGGCACACATATAAGTCACACAATCAAACTGTGTGCACTAGTACTGCCATCTCTCCGATAAATCCCTGTTGTATAAATTTCTTGACCACCCTTGTGTTACTCTAGTCCTTTCTATATCTTATACTTTGCTCTTGCCTTCTTTTATCTAAAGGATATTCCATTGAGGTAGGCTTGAAATGTACATAATTTCATAACTTTGCTCCTGACAAAATTTTGACAGTTTGATGGAACAAGCTAAAATTAATGGCTATTTTAAAGTTTGCCAATTTCAGTTTCCCATGATACGAGGTCTGGCAATTCAGTTCACGAACTCATCCTAGAAAAAGAGCTACATACCTCATTGCTGAATATCACTATGGCCACCTTCGAAGTACTCCCCTTGGGAAGCTATGCACCAATGCCAGGGCCTAGTCCACCCTTAAAAGCAGTTTTGGAACTCTTTCTGGAATGGCCATCATAGCCGTCATCGTATTACCCTTGATGTCCTGAATGTCATAAAAATATCTTCCTTTTAATATTTACTTTATCTTCGGGTAAAGAAAAAAGTCATTGGGGTCCAGATCAGGTGAGAAGGGAGGGTGTTCCAATACATGTATTTATTTACTGGCTAAAAATTTCCTCACAGACAGTGCTGTGTGAACTGGTGCATTTCCAAATAGTCAACTTGGCTGACTGCTCAGTTGGTACAAAATCATCATGAACAATCCCTCTGATATCAAAAAAGGTTTAGCAACATCATTTTGACTCTTGATTTGGATGGATGGAATTTTTTGGTAGTGGAGAATTGGCTGACTTCCATTGTGCACTCTGGCGCTTTGTTTCAGGGTCGTATTGGTACACCCACGTTTCTTCATCATCAGTGATTACACAACCCAAAACATCATCTTGCCTCTCCAAAAGATCGTGGCAAACTCAAGCTCCAACATTCTTGCAACAGCATACAAATACACACAACAACAATAATGAACACCACTCAGCAACACACTGCCACACATCCACATGACACAAACACAGCTGGGAGACATTGATACACTAAGATTATGAAACCTAACCAAGGTGTTGGTACAGTGCTGCCAATGTAAGTGCACAGTGGCAAGTTCGTGAACTTAATTGTCAGACCTCGTATACCTGATTTACATTAATATTAACAAGATAAATGAAAACATAATTCTTTCCATTTTTCCAAAACCATTTTCATTCACATAATTTAAATCTTCCAGTTTAAAAAAAGAACTGTAAATGACATTTAAAAATTTGTTTTTCCCTAGTAGCATTTACAGTATATGCCTTAGGTGTCTACTGAACAAAGAAATACTTTGGTGAAGAGGAGAGGTACTGAGGAAGGGCAGAGCTTACTCTTCTCTTTAGCTTTCTGTTAGCCTATATTGGAAATGATTACCTAAACTAGGAAAAATTAAGAGTATGAGGTAATCCATGTCTTAACATTATATCAGTGTTATCAACAAAATTACAACAGTTACTACTATAGACTTTAGCAGGGAGGTTCAGGGAGGAGGGTTAGTGAAAGTATTTCCTTTCTGTCCTATTACCTCCTTTTCTAAATTCCTTTCTCCCAATTCCCAACCCAATTAATCACTGACAGTATGTTCAAGCTAGCAAAGTTCCTATATCTACCCAAATTTACATTTCTACTCTAAAGATGTCCCTTCCTCTTCCATGTGCCACAAAACTGCCATAATTCAGAAGGTAGCTGCTGATATATAGGAAGTGAAGATATGAATACATAAATATATTCTAAAGTATAAATGAGGCCCAGTAAAATCTGGAGGGATATTTAAATTAAAAATCATGGACCCTAAAATGTAGAAGGTCTCCTGTATATTCCAATAAGTTATCATATTTTTCTGTGTATAAGATGCACCCCCATGTATAAGAATACCCCTATTTTTCTAAGTCAACATTAAGAAAGAAACACAAAAGTTACGCCCATGCTTAAGATGATCCCCAATTCATAGTCTTAACAATTTTAGACAAAAGTACTGTCTCTTATGCACGGAAAAATATAAATATGGTACATGTAATTCAAGAATAGAACATTTAAATGAGTAACATTCTGTTTTATTTTCCTCAGAAGACTCAAGGATTAGGTAAAATTGCTAGACAATGAATTTTAAACTCATGTTGTTATCAATTAATAACTAAGATAATTCATGATTTTAGTGAATACAAGGTCTGATTGTTTCTCTTGTTCCAACATGACATTAAGAAAAGACAGTATTTGTACAGAATAGGTCAAATGCCATTCCTGTTAATTTTCTAGAAAAAAGTAGATCTCCATTATTCAGGCTGAACAAAAGCACATCTTACTCTATACATGTATTCCTCTAACCATTTCTTGCTACTACACTGGAATCCTATTTTAAGACAGAACAAAAGTAAGTATAATTAAGTGTAATACCCTGGATCCTATCTAAGCCAAACTACTTTAGTTAAAATGTTGGTCATTTCAGTTTAGAGTTACCACTTTCTATGAACGAACGAACAAACAAACGAACACACACACACACACACACACACACACACACACACGAGCTTAACTTTTCTGCTTCATTGTACAGCTTGCTTATTCCTTTAAAATTTGTTACTTACTATTTTTGAAAAATCCAAGCATCCTACTCCACGCTCAAATGTTCCAAGTCCAATAACCTGCAGTGTGGACAAACTAACTGAATCCCACACTCTGACATGGGGTTGCAGAGGCTGTAAGAACAAGGGGAAAAACACAAGATAGGAGGACCAGCTAGTATACAGGTGGATGCAAATAAATACCACTACAACACAGAACTGTTTGCTGTCTTTAAAAAGTAATAAGGATGAATAAATATCTATTAAAAATTATCTACTGCATGTAGACATGCCCCAAAGAATCTTAAGCAGATATTTTCTTAGACCATGAAAATAAGGAAATAACAACAGTGATAATAGTTGCAGCAGATGATTTGAGTATTTACTAAGTGCCATATACTATTCTAAGAATATCATATGTATTAATTCATTTAATCATCATAATCCTATGAGCTATGCATTATATAGTATTATAATCACCATTTAATAGATGAGGAAACTAAGACGCAGATAATTAAATACCTTGCCTAAAGTTATATAGCTATTAAAAGGTGGTGTCAGGATTGTAACTCAGGCAAATTTGCTCTCCATGTCCTTTTAGCATTATCTTTATTCCTGGGAAAATACTTGTTAAAATCAGTGTTAAATAAATTGCTAAGCATACAGTCCTTAAAACAAATCTGGAAGTGGAAGGGGCCTTAGAAGTCATCCAATATAACCCCTCCAACTCCTTTTTATTAAAGAAATTGAAGCCAGAGACTGTCATGAGTATAGTCATATTTTGCTAATTAGCCATCATCAACCCCTTGACATACTGAGACATCTCGGATATGTCATATGTTTCTTAAGCTATTGTAAACATTGACATCTCTGAGATGCATGGAGTTTTAATTTCCTTTGAGTGCGGTTAAAATGAGTATCATCAAAAAATAATTACATATACTCAGTGTTAATGTGTGAACTATAGAAATAATCTCTTTAAGATGTCTGTTTTGACTTTGTACAAAAGTGACACTGAAAGCCAAATCGGGTATTCGAGTGAAAACAACATGACTGATATTCAACAAATTTCTGCGGCTGACTATTCAACAGAAGATTCAAATTCCAGTGAAGGTAGTCCTACCCTATATAATGTTCATAAATGTGCAAGATCTATATCTTTATCAAGCAGTGATGATTGTGATTCAGGAGATGAAGCATGGAATTGGGAAGAAAAATAAAATATTGCCAATATAAATGACCATTTACACAAATTGCTGGTATAAACACTTTAGTTTTGTCAAGACTAGGAGCAAATCCTAGGTCTCTTTGTACTTTGAAACAAGTGCTAAGTGACAATTTTTTTTTTTTAAATAACCACAGAAACAAATAGATACACAAGTCAAAAGATAAAGGACCAGAACTTGAAGGATGAGGAGTGGTGTCCAGGAACAAGTGATGAAATGAAAGCATACCTTTTGTTATGTATCATTATGTCACAAGTACAAAAATCTAAAATACCATATTTTCCGGCGTATAAGACGACTGGGCATATAAGACGACCCCCTAATTTTACAGTTAAAACATAGGTTTAGGCCTATATTCGCTGTATAAGACTACCCCCAACTTCCGAGGCTGTAGTCTTATACAGCGAATATAGGCCTAAACCTATGTTTTAACTGCAAAGTTAGGGGATCGTCTTATACGCCCGGTCGTCTTATACGCCGGAAAATACGGTAGGTATATACTGGTCAAAAAGAGGAATATTAGAGACTACAATATTTAAAAAAACTGCCTCGCAAACATTTCTTGGCTCTATCACATATTTTCACTTTGTGGATAATGAAACTGTATGTAAAGAAAACAGAATATGAAAAGTGCAAAGTATAGTCGACTATCTGACTAGTAAGTCTGAACAATTATAAACTGCAGATGAAGATGTCTCCCTAGACGAGTCACTGATAAAATCCAAAAACAGCTGGAATACATGCAATTTATAGCTACCAAATGTGACAGATTTGGTATCAAAATTTACAAGTTATGTGGATCCAATACTGGATATTGCACCTGCAAATGTTAACTTAAAAAACAAACTGTAAATAAATAAATAAATAAATAAATAAATAACAAACTGTATTTTTTGCTCACATAGAATTTCATTTAATTTTTATGTCAAGGGGTTAATATTCACTGTTGATCCTTACAAATAAAAAAATTTGTTACGTAAGCCTATTTGATAATAATACTGAATAGCAACTGAAAAATTTTAAGTGTTATCAATTCTACTCCTATAAAATCAAGGGAATTCAACAATTTAGAGAAACTGCAGTACCTCTGGCAAACACTGATTAACTTAGTCTATGTTAAATAAATAGTAATGAGGCTAACAGACCAACCCTCCCTCCCCCAACTCATTTTTACAAGTGAATAGTTTCCTTAGGGAGAATACTTTGTTAATTAGAAATAAAAAATAAGTAGTATGATTTCCTTTTGTTTCTTTGGACTGTTCTTACATCCTAATATTTTTTCCCTGTTTATACTACAAACTCTTAGTAGTGAAATTTTAGAAGAATAAAATGAGATATGGTAAAAATTGCCACCAATTCCATTTTAACAGCAATGTCACCAGGTACAGAAGGCATAAAACTGTGCCACTCACCCTTCCATCTTTATCCACTCCAGCTATCTGTCCAGTTGCAATCCTAATTTTGTCAGGATGTATAGCAAGGCTAAAAAGCAGTATTAACAACCATTTTAAATACAAGTAATGTGAAAACAGCAGAAATATGCCTTAGTATAAACATTTTTCAAACAAATAGGTTTTATCATCATTAAAATTTGTGACTCGTTTATTTTATTTTCTTTAGTAAATCAAATACACATCAAGTACTAAAGGATTTCTTTTCTAAGTTTTCAGCTGTACAGTCATACCTTGGTACTTAACTGCTTTGAAACTTGTCAAATTTGGTACTTGATGCATTCTGACGTGGTAACTTTGTCCCAGTACTCGTTGCTTATTTGGTACTCATCGCAACTTCCAGAACCAATTAAGGGCGAGTACCACCGAGGTACCACTGCATTATTCCTCATGGGAAAAATATGTTTGGTACTCATCGTTTCTGGTACTTGTTGCACCACCCAGAACCAATTAATGACAAGTACACCAAGGTACCACTGTACTTCTTTGTTAAATTCAACAAATTAATGAAATATTAAATTTGAGAAAAACAGTTATTCACAATTGTGGCATGACAAATTAAACTGCTTTCATTTGTTCAAGTTCCTTTCTAGTGCTGCATCTATGGTTCATACACATATTCACATGGTTTTATTATAGTGAAGATGTAATGCTGTATTGTATAATTTTAATCTATTAAAACATAGTCACTTTTCCATTTTGCTACATAATCCTTATGCATGTCACTGACTTAATAGCTCTTCTATCATTTCCACTTTCTACAAAGGAACACAACAGTGGTGGACATCTTCATACTTAGTGCCTCCAACCTTTTCATCAGTTCTTAATGCTAAACCATAGGTCCTACTTAGGGCAAGAAATTTTTAAATACAAATTGAACATAGTGCAGCATTTATGCCCGCATTTCTCATGATAAACATATGAGTGACTAGCAAAAAATGTTAAACGATGTCTTCATGTCCACATCTAGAATCTTTCTATGTTTTGCAACAAAGGGGCAGGTTCAACTAAGAATACAGTTCTTTTTTGTTCTTGGTATATATTGCTCACGCCTTTCCAGAGAGTAGTATCAATTTAAATCATCATAAGATATAAAAAGTGTTTTAAAAGTTTCATTAGTTTCCCAGATTCAGAATTTTAAAATGCCTTGACAATAAAATTGGCATAAACGGTATCTTGTTTTAATTTCTTTGATTAGTAAGGAGGCTAGGGTTTATCAATATGTTTCTTTAAATACTATTATATTTTCTCTTAAGTAATTTATGTACTTTATTGAGGTCGACTACATGAAAACTAAAAAATCTAACACATTAATATTTTGCCATACTTAATTCAGATCTTTTAAAAAATACATATTAAAAGGTAAAATTTCTGTATTAGGTAATACATTTGCATGGTTCCAATATCAAAACCCATAAAAAGACATAATAAGAAAAAGCTCTTTCCTACCCTGACCCATCTGCTAAAATCTCATTTACCTCTCTACTAACATCGTACTCCCCGAAACCCCAACCAGATAATCACTATAATCAATTTCTTCTTATTGTTAATTCTGGAAAAAATTTACTTATGTGGAGGGCAAGATAAATATTTAATTTCCACCTCCTTTTTACAAGTGGTAAAACACTGTGCATATCTTCCTGTTCCTTAAACTTTGCACTTAGAAGTATATATTAAGTATTTTTTCATATTAATACATAAAAAGCTTCCTCATTCGTAACCTATGAGTATACCACAACCTCACTAGTCCCCAGATAAAAGACACTTAGGCTGTTTCCAATCTTTACTATCACAAACAATGTAATAAATAATTCTGTACATATATTATTTTTCCAGTGTAAAATATAGTATTAGGTACCGGTATCTCTAAAAGTTTAAAAATATCCATATATTCTAGTAATCATATACTAATTTTTTTCAGATAAAAATATAGCTGCCAGACAGACACCGAGAAGCTTTTAAATGTTGGAAAATAATGAATTTAAGCAATAAACTACTGAACTTAACTAAGAAATTAATTGAATAATTTAAAAGCATTTAAAATAGGCTGACCAGACATCCTGTTTTAAATGGGACAGAAAACAATGGTACTGTCCCGTTTCAAACACATATGGTCAGATTACTGACACCCTGAATTTAGCCAAGTGAGACTAGGCTGATCATACATACCATTTGAAATAGGGCAGTACCATTGTTTTCTGTCTTGTTTACATTTTTACAGTCTGACACACTATGGCAGAGGTGTCCAATCTTTTAGCTTCCCTTGGCCACACTGAAAGAATAACTGTCTTGAGCCACACGTAAAATAATACACTAACTATAGCTGATGAGTTAAAAAAAAAGGGAAAAAAAGAAAAAAATCTCATATTTGAAGGAAGTTTATGAATTTGTGTTACGTCGCATCCAAAGCCTGGGCTGCATGTGGCCTGTGGGTCACAGGTTGTGCAAGCTATTGGATACTTATGATCCTTATTTAGCCATGATTTCTTGTCTCCTAAAAAGAAAAGCTTCAAGTCTAAAACATATCTGCACAGACCAAATCCTTAATAAATATTTAGTGACCAATAACCATTCTCAGGTATCTGTCAAAGTCTAGTGTGCTCCAGAAGAAAAAGACCATAAAAGATCCAAGAAAGCTTAAGTCCCAATTGAGACTTAAAGGTCCTGTGTTATATGACTGCTGGACCATATGGGAGGCCTATAAGTCCTTTTTTCTTCTTAAAATGCCCATAATATCCTTAAGTTCTAAGTTCTCCACAAAAAATCATTTTTAATAAAACACAATTAAAAAAAAAAAAAGAGCATGAAATAAAGTGAACAATGTTAAATGATACCAACCATTTCACACAGTCTGTATGACCCAGGTAGTGTCGTTGAGTTCTCTCCTCATAATTAAATAGTACTACTACTGATGCTATGAAATAAACTATTTCCCCGGTAGGAAGAAGGTAAACATTAGCTCGACAGTCCTTTCCTCGATAACCATATCTTAAAAGAGAGTCAAGGTTTTTAATAAACATAATTTTCAAGGTGTTAAATTAACAATTTTTTCCAAGGATACTTAAGGGAATCAGAAAGGTATAAAGGTATAATATAAATAAGAGGGGACTAGAACACTTTAGGAAATTCATGTCCTGCCATTATCCCTTCGATGTTCTTAAATCTTAGTTTTCTCATTCACCAGACAAATACTTACTGAGGTTCTGACATGTCAGGCACAGAGGTGAACATACAAAACAAATGTGGGGCCTATGTTCCTGGAGCTTGTGTTCTGGCAAAAATGGCAGAAATAAATTCCAAATATATCACCAGAAATTGTGGAAAGAAAATTAACAGGATGCCTTGAGATGCATAAAAGGAAAACTTAATTAAAACAGGGAAAAAAGAAAGGGATCAAAAGAAAGGCTATCTGAGAAAGTGGCATTTACACTTGCCCTAAATGATGAGATAGCCAGACACAGTTTGATAGGTTAAGCGAACGTGGGTGTTAAAAATTTGTACAAAACTACAGAATTGGTGAGATTTCCCAGGCTAATTTCTGCCGAAGGAGGGAATGATTCAAGAGGTGCAAGACTCAGGAAAATGGAGGCAGAAAGCAGAATTCAAACTATTAGCTCCCCACTACTTCGCTGTGAGTTTCTTAGAGGTTTTATAAGATGGGAAAATTTCTAAGTGAAATCAGGAGAGCTGTATTTTATGTAGTCATTTTTTAAAAGTCTGGCTGAGAATAGCAGTTAATTCTGGAATTAGAAGCAATCTTGTTAGTTGATTATTTCATTATTTCACAGGTTACTAAATACTTAACCAATGTTTTATTTAATCCTTACAAGAGACATGTGAAGTAGTTATTGACCTCTTTTTAGAAATGAAGAAAATAAAGTTTACTGAAGGTAAGTGGTAAAGCCAAGACTCAAACACTAGTCTTACAATTCTAGTCCAATGCCTTTTCTACCACATCACAAGTATCTGCTGTGATAATCACAGAATAGTGTTTGCCCTATCCAAAGATGTTAATTTTAATGATTTTAAATTACTAATAGCAAAATATGTATATGTGAGAGGATCAGAAATGACATATCAAGTGGTTGTTATGCTTATTACATTTACTTTTTTGCTATAAAAATCATCTTGATAGAGGTTAGATAACTTATTTTTCTTAAATGAAGCAACCATTTTCTGTCACGGTAGGGAAGGATACACCCACTCCAGTTTGAGCTTCTCAGGAGGCAGTTCTGTTCTGATGTCATCATAGTTGTCAACATCAGAAGGAATAAACA
Source organism: Craseonycteris thonglongyai (assembly GCA_004027555.1). NCBI lineage: Eukaryota > Metazoa > Chordata > Mammalia > Chiroptera > Craseonycteridae > Craseonycteris > Craseonycteris thonglongyai. The sequence goes on along the minus strand of PVKE010011941.1, from coordinate 27,917 downwards.
TTGTAATTGGCCGACCTCGCATAAACATTTTAATATATTCTCCTTCTGTTGAAACACAAGACAAAAAAGTTAAGTCAGGCATCTTTTCTGAATAATCACAGAAAAAGTGATTAATGTAATATAATTTGTCTGTATAAGTTGACACATTTCAACATGGTCAGGAAGGTTGAGGTAGAAAAATGCAAAAGAAAATAATTTTGTAATAAGTTTCTGTGACAGTTGAAAAGAAGGAAGAGATTATCAGGAGACAACAACCACGGATACCATACTATTTGATCTACCTACTGATATTTAATGACATAAAAAAAAATGGCCTCAGAACATCTCATGTGTATAAATCTCAACCACCCTCATAGGTCATGATGGGGAGAGACTAAGAGCTCTGCTACACATGGCAGTGAGCAGAGCTGGGAGGGAAAGAGGACCAGTGTCCCTCACTTCACAATTATGCCAACAATTAGCCTTGGATCTAAGTAGTAATTAAATTCAATTATAATATACTAAACATTTTAAAGATGATGCTAGGAAACAGCTTCTAATTAGCAGTTATAGGTTCTAAAACATCTTTTATTTACATGAACCAATAGCTGTTTATAAGATCTGCATAAGTCTAAAACAAAACAAAACTAAAACTCTAGAATCAAATCAGTATTTACTTATACATTTACAAATGGAAACAATACTTCATATTTAACTAAACAGATGAGATTATTTCTTACTCCTTAAAACAAAACAAACAAACAAAAGAACCATCTCTGGCCTCAGCATTTCCACCTACATACAGACAGGTTTTAATAAATGTTGATACTGAAATGGTTACAAAGGAAACTAAAAGAGGAGAAAGTAAAGGACTGAGTACAAAAGTATAGGAGTGTCTAGCAATTGCTAACTTGTCTGGTGTAATATGAAAACAGCATTATAAACAGACTGAAAATGTGGTCATCAACCAGAGGCTGATCCAACCTTGAGATCTCTAATAATAATAATGACCTAAGCTACTAAGGAGAAGAGTACATAATAATTCAATAGCTTTTAATGCAAACCATGGTAGAAGAGGGAAGATAAATTACTTTGCTGAATGTCTACAACTATTTTTTCAGAGTCAGATTTAAAAATTATGCCCATTATGGGTGAGAAGTTCAAGTTATTTTTATTATTATTACTCACAGTGTGCTCAACCTCTAAGGTCTAAGAACAGGCTGAGATCTCCCACACCATGGTTTTAATATCACATGATGTATGTCTTTACTACTTCTGAATATAAGAGTGGGCTCTGCTTCCTGATTATTTTTAGCATAGCTGAACTTTGATAACTAAATGATTACTAGCTGCAACTATTTCCCTTCTGTAATCATCTTTATCTGTATCTCCTTGTCCTTTTTTGTACCGTTTACTTTCTTATAGGTATGAAATTGTATAATTTTCACTATTTTTTTTAAGACTATAAATTCTTAAAGGGTGATATCCTGTCCTTTGAAATTTCTCCTAGGACCTTTAATCAGAGTTGTATATCAAAATGCTTTCTAAATAAAAAAATAAGACATTTAATAAATGCTTCTGGCACCACTTAGAAGAGATTGTATGTCCAGCAAAACAAATAGGTTAGGGATAGTTATCAAAGAAAAGTAATGCTCTCCTTTGCTAATAGACAGCTCAGAATACTGTACTGATTTCTTTATCAATTGTTAAGTAACATAAGCAACTAAGTAAAAGCAAAGCAACTATCTATCTAGTGCTTATCAACTTTTCTAGTGTAATATTAAAATTAAGGTGACCAGATTTTAACATTGGTAAAGCGGGACACCATTGACCGGGGGGGAGGGGGTTCTTGATTAAAAATGTGGTCTAGCTCCCGCCGTTCCCTAGCTTGTCGTGCGTTCTTTCCAAAAATCGGAACTTTTTAAAAACGCCGCGGGACACGAGACAAATTGTTAAAAATCGGGACTGTCCCGCCAAAAGCGGGACATCTGGTCACCTTAATTAAAATGGCTATGCATGTTAGGATGAAAATGCTTTCCTTGCCTGTAAACTGGCAGTGTATATACTTTGGAGGCCAAGTATATAATCTAGACACTGCAAACAATTCCTGGGACTGTGAGGCAGGCAGTACATGATAGTGGAAAGAACACAAGCTTTGGAAAAAGACTAACTGGGAGCCTTACTAGCTGTGTGACTTTGGCATCATTTTTGCTAATGCATAGAGTACTATACCACTATTTCTCAAAATTATGATTAATCAAATAAGAGCGTATTGCAAAGTATAATGTGATGTCTGACAAATACTTATTCCTTTCCCTTTGAGAAGGATTTGTTCTAAACACCGTCAAGGAATTGCTGATTAAATATGATTTAACACACCACAATATCTCTTCATAAGCTTTAAAGTAACTGTCCACAGAACAACAAGTGTAGGCAAATAAGCTAGAATTCTGCTGATTCTATCACATACACTTTAAAATAAAGGTCACAAATTCAAATATGTGCAGGCCCAGGCAGGAAATGAGAGCAGCAGGAGAATATAGGATGACTGGTTGGGGTGGGGGCATTGGCATATCCTATGCCCCATCTCAGGGAAGCAGTGGCTATCCAACTCCATAAAACATGTGGGCCCACGATTGCCAGATCTTCTCATTTTTCAACAGTAGGAAATTTATAATTTATTGCAAAATCTACACTTTAAAAATGTTCACTCCTCTGCCAAAAAAGAGAAAATACCATGTGAAAACACACCTTTGGCCTGCATACAGCACAAAAGTCACTAGTTTGCAACCTCTTTTTTTTTTTAGAAGACAGCTTTTACCTTGGGAATTAGGTAAAATATATAAATGAAGAGCCTCTTTCCTCCTCAATCATTGTTGAGTCAAATTCTCAATGCAGACTTTTTCTTGAGGCTGTCAGAGTTCTTGGTCTTGTTAAGTCAAAGGACTTAACAGCCAATCTGTTGTACCCCAATGCTACTTTTTTGCTGTTGAAGTCAAGGGAATGGGATGGGCCATGGGACTGGTCAAAGAGTATGAGATCAGTAACATTAAAACAAAGCCTGGTGGTCCAGAAAAAGAATGTAAGTAAAAAATAGTTATTATTAAATTGTCTATATCATAACTGTAAATACCATATAGGGATATCAGTACTCAACAATAAAGCTGTTGCCTATTGAAATGTAATTAATCTCAACATTTTATCTCCCATCCTGGCGCCACGAAAATTCCTGGGACTGAGAAGGAGGCTATACAGTATAGTGGAGAAAACGAATGTAAGCTTGGTGATACAGACCTTGGTTTGAATCCCAGCTTTACCACTTACTAGCATATGCTCAAATAAAATAAATATTCTTACTTGAATCTGATCAATGACAGATCAATGATAGCTAGCTTAATTATAAAAGGAGAAATTCTGTGGGATATTGTTAATAAAAATACCATTAAAACAAACCATTTAGTTCATTCCTTTAGACACATCTAAATGCTGGAACTGAAAAAAATCTTAGAGCTCATCTAGACCAATCCCCCACTTATACAGAAGGGAAAACCAAGGCTCAGAGAGGTCTAATGAGTTTTTAGACTGTATACCAAAATTTTGTCTATTATTTAGAATTTAGGAAGCATTTTCATTCTAAAACTATGTTCTATGTCTGCACTGTCCAAAGTCATAGTCATCGGTTATTGAACACTTAGACTGTGGCTAGTCTGAATTAAGAATATGCTGTAAGTGTAAAATAAACACCAGATTTTGAAGATTTAGTATGAAAACAAGGTAAAACATCTTGTTAATGATTTTTAAATATTGATCACACATTGAAGTGATATTCTGGATTTACTGGGTTAAATATATTAAACTTAATCTTACCTGTGTCTTTTTACTTTTTAAAATGTGGCTGTTAGAACATTTTAAGTTGTAAGTATGTTATACATCATATTTCTATTGGACAATACTGTTCAAACAACGGTGAAGTCCTCAGGCTAGTCAACAAAAGTCCAATTACCTGACAATAGAGCTTACTTATAATCCAAATAATACTAGCTTGAGCTCTGGACCAAACAGTAGAAAATCAGAGTATAACAGAAGAGAAAGATGATCTTTCTGCTCCAGTATCTTTGAGAAGAGTGAATGCTAGGCAAAAAATTTGAAATACTTGATGTTAAACTTTCCTTTCTATGCCCTTCTGACATACCTCCTAGCACGTCCCCTTCAGTCTCCTCAGGTTTTCTTAACCTTCTACTTTAGCTTCTCCCCTAGGCTGTCCTGTTCCCCAGAGTGCTCCAAATCGCAAAATGATCTTTTTATACTGTCTAATCCAAACTTTGTGGGATAGTTCTAAGAAATGCAGTATTGCTGAAATATACTGATGTAAATAACTGATTAAACTTGTTTATACGTTTAAAAAGATTCATATGGGGATGTGGGGATAGCTTGGCAGGTTGTGGAGATCAAATCTTATGCAAACCCATATGCTGAACTGCGTGTGGCACAATGGGTAACTGCTGGGACAGGAGGCCCCTAATTCAGTTTCTGCCCTGTGCAGCTCCATATCCGCCTGTGTGGAATGAAACCATGTCACAACTAATGATGTGCAACTATGGAGACTGCTCTGGATACTCCCTATTCCCCTTTTCCATCTCTCTCTTTCTCACATTCTCTCAAACAATAAAATGAATCTTTAAGAAGATTCTTATCAAAATTCACTAATATTTCACAGATTGCAACAAAATGGAAAAAAAACTTCCGGCAGAGTAGAGAAGGAAGAGACTGGGCAACTCTGCTCCAGAATCAGTTCCTCCAGTTCTGTTTTTCACAGTTTACACTATGACTGTACTTATTTGTATAATGGGTACTACTGCCTGTGGAAGTTTCTGAACTTCAAGAAAGCCTATAATTTAAAGCACCTTTCTCTCCCAAAGTTTTACTTTCAGAATCCATTTTCTTTTTCAATTTTACAATCTTTACAAGAGCCCACTGGAATTTGAATGTTATATTTAACTAAAATATAGTGTGCACAGTGTGATGCTACCCAATTCCAGTAAACAAACAAACAGAAAATTAAAGAATCTTTACTTATTTTGAGCTTTTTCTCTGTTATTTCCAGTTCTACTCCCTGAAACCATAGAGCTAAACAATAAACAGGTAAACAAGATGCTAGAAATACTGACTACAATTTTATAGTAGAAAGTGACAAAGACCATTTTAGGTAGGCTAAAATCTTTTCTAAGAAATAATTTATTTTCAAACAAAAGATTTCAAGTTCCAGTTAATGACCCAGATATCTTGTATTAATAATTCTTTAAAATTCCAATAAAATAATGTAATGTGTAAGGATCTTTGGACTTTGAACAAAAAATTTGATTTGTACTATCATAAAGCCTAAATTTCATATCTTTTCAGAGGTCTAGCTGTAAAAATAGATCATAAAAAATGTAAATCCTGACATTTTTTTTAAAAGGGGGGGTTGTTGAATTCAGAAGGCTATAAACTAATATTAGTATTTGACAGCTTTCAAAAACTCCTAGTTGTAGTGCTTGCCAAATATTACAAGTGAAAAATTTGACCAAGTACTAAAATACTACCTTAATTTTCTTTGTTCTATAGGCAGAGTTCTACTGACTGGTAAATTTTACTGAGTTTTTAATTAAGTTGGGGGAAGGGCGTGTGTGAGGGTACACAAGAAGATGTAAAAGATGTGAATCTAGTCCGTTAGCTTACAGATACATAACCAAGTCTTACAATCAGCTGTCAACTCATACTAATTATTGTAATAAGTCAACTACTTTCTTGAAACTTAACCTCTTTTAATCAGGTTTCACTTTGCTGTTTTGTTTAGAACTGATTGTCATAAAATTACCTAAAAATATGAGATATGGTAGTTTGCTTAAACATTTTAGATTTTTCTTCCAGCACTTTATTTTTTTCTTTTCCTTTTTGCTAATTGTTACATTTATTGGAGTAACACTGAATGGTAACAATTATATAGTTTCCAGGTGTAAAACTCTACATTATATCGTCTATGCATTGCATTATGTGCCCACCACCCATAAACTATTTTTACTGCCTGAAAATGTCTTTTTTTGGAAAAAGAGAGGAAAGAAGTCTATTTTAACAATATAAAACACATAAAACTTCTAAAAGACTTGCTATATTGCTGAAAACTTCTTTGAACTAAGCAAAATATGGTTGTATTTTTAAAACTCCCTCAAATCACTCATTTATAACCCCAGGAAAAGTTATTTTAAGCACCAAACAAGTGAAAAAAATTTTCATTTCATCTGAATAGACCAAGTTGATTTAACGTTTTTAACGTAAGAAATTTAAAAAATACACTTCAGATTTCAAACTACGTATTTATGCCTCTAGCAGCTCAGGGATATCCAATCTTTTGGCTTCCCTGAGCCACATTGGAAGAAAAATTGTCTTAAGCCACAAATCAAATATACTAACATTAATAACAGCTAATTAGTTTGAAAAAAAACAATCGCAAAAAAAATCTCATGTTTTAAGAAAGTTCGTGAATTTGTGTTGGGCCTCATTTAAAGATATCCTGTGGACCAGGGTTGGACAAGCTTGCTCTAGCACTTTCTCAATTAACTATAATAGAAAGAGAATTAGGAATAACCAAGGGAACAATAAAAATCTGTATATGAAATTCTAATTAAATAGGATTAAACAAAGTTTTCAATTTTACCTTTAATGTTTTATTCGTTAAAAAAAACTAGTAAAATAAAGCAAAATACAAAGACCTAATGAGTCTGAGTGATCAGTATATAGGTGCTTGTTGTACTATTTGCATATATTTTTATAAACTATTTATAAAATAGTTTACAATCTTTAAAATGTTTAAGAAGCATTATTAAATGAAATAATCAGTAGCGTATTTTTGAGAAATTGTTCCTTGAAGAACCAATTATGAGTACAGTTCAGGAATGTGGTACATGATTTACTATGCCTTTTCTTTTCTTTAAAAGATTTATTTTTTTACTGTTCTTGAGAGGAGAATGAGTGAGAGAGAGAGAGAGAAAGGGGAAGGGCCCAGAGCAGTCTCCACAGTTGTACATCATTAGTTGTAACATGGCTTCATTCCACTAAGGTGGATGTAGGGCAGCACAGGGCAAAAAGTGAAGTGGGAGGTGAGAACCCTCACTACTGTGCCATTCCAGTGGCTAGCAGCTGTGTCGCAGTTCAACACACAGGGCTATCACGGCTGGGACGGGGAATCAAACACCAGACCTTGCAATTGCAAAATAAGGGCTCAACTGTTGAGCGACTGTGACATCCCGCTATGCCTTTTCATAAAATCTTGGTATATGTCATTGATCAATTTTATATCTCTTCTGCTAAGCCTAATCACAAGTTTCAAAATTCTTTTCAAAGTGCTTCAGGGAAATGTTATAGTGAGCAACACATCACTGAGTCTAATTGCCATTTCTGGACAAAATGGACTTCTAATTGTGCTATGTCAGTTAATGGCATGCTTGAGAAATGAAGATTTTCTGGTTAAATGCATTTTCTAGTTTAGATTTTTTTTTTTTTAATTTATGCCTATGGTTGTAAAAATACAGTATGGGTAAAAAGTTTTTAACCAGAATAAATAAATATGCACAACACTAGATGCTTTCTTATGAAAAGTCACATTCTCCAGGTCCAAAGGGCGCAGTTGGGCTTTTTCTTTTTATCAGCTAAAAATAAGGAAAAGGGATGACAAGAACACACTCTTAGAAGATGGGATAGTTTATATTAAAAAAAAAAAATTGGACAGCCTTTAAACATATTTTAATCCAACAACATAAAGAAGAACTTAGATCGCTGCTTCACAGGGCTTTTAAAAAATATTCAATAGAGAAAGGTCCCCTTTTTGGTTTCCTTTTAAAATACAGGGAATACCTGAACAAGTCCAGACCTACCGATCTAAGTAATGCTCATACACATTATATTAAGGCCCAACATCTAAATTTGAGAATTTTTTTTTTTTAAAGAACTGCAGTATTTAATTTCCTGCTCTTCCTGCTTATTCACACTAAACAGACTTAGAGCTAGCACTATTTTCCCTAAATTCTGGAATTGTAAAGTTTTGGGTACCATCTCAGTAACAATAAGGCAAGATACTATCTGTAAACTCAATTAAGGGCCTTTAACTTTTTTGGTTTGTTTCAAATTACATACCTCTCAGCAGGTAACAATATACTCCCTCAATAGGTAACTGCTATCCATTCATATATACCTTATAGGTAAATTTTAGCTATTCTTTTAGATACAGTGCTCAGGTTACACAAGTATGACGAGGTTTTTGGACAGAACATGCCTGCAGCCAGCATGTCAGAAATCAACACAAGGCATTGAACAAAAGCACCTGGATTCAAATTTTTTAAGAGATAGATTAAAACAAGTTAGTGAAGGAATGGGAGGCTACCCTCCATTTTCTGTGTGCTGCTAAAAAGAGCTTTCAGAAAGTTTTTAAAGAGACCCTTAGTGATGTCTAGTATAAGTCTAACTAATATGAGGGAACTGAGGTCCGAGGTCTGAGTTATAGAAAAAAATTATCAGATGAACAATGTTTCTTTTTCTTTTTTTTAGTCTTAATTTCCTTTGGCAAACAAAATTTTGAGGTTCTCCTTCCCAACTTAGACCCATAATTCTAGTCATTATGGGATGCTGATTCTATACACTTCTGTGGTACAGGGCATTCCACCACTAATTGGGTCTCATGTTTACATTATACTCTTTCCATTTTGCCACTTTGCTTCCCTTTCCTAAGTAAGGCACTCAATGACCTACTGCTCCAAATGAATCTGTATTTTATAAAGGTTAATAGTTAACAAATACCAAATTGCATGCACACTATGATCAATGACTTCTCTGCTATTCCTTAACATAGCAAAAAAACTCTTATCTCAGGGTTTGTGAACTTTCAGTTTTCTCATGAAATTCTTTTCTCCAGATAGCCACATATTTCACTCACTTTCTTCAGGTAGCTCATTATCATATTATCAGAAATGTCTTCCCTAACCACTCTCTATAAAATAGCAATTCTCTACTCTTCTTATTTTCAGACATATTAAATATTTATAATCTGCTTCTTGTATATAGAATGTAAGTTCCAGAGTTCAGACACTGTATCTGAGAGTTTAAGACAGGTCTTGACAAAATAAGCTCTCAATACTTGTTAAATGAATAAATGTTTAAATATGTATGTGATAAAGAACAATAAAGAAATATATCAGAACTGTAATAGCTTTTAAAATGGTTATTTAGTTTTTCCTCCAATTTTAGAAATGATTTTATATTTTTAGATTATTTGAACAGCTGTTTGGCTACGGAAGTTAGACATAGTATGTATTTCAAAATGACTTTTGAAGTATTTTTTTCTCTGAAGCCTTTTTTAGACAGATAGCTAGGTAGCTAATAAGAAATAGTCAATTGATTCTCAATTTTCTAAGATATAATAACTATTTTTCCATCTAACTACACCTATAGTTAGAATATTACTGCATCAATTTAGTAGTTAACCAAGAAGAATCTAATCATAAAGCAGTAAGATGTACTATTAAGAGGAAGGAAGAGTGTGATTTGGTGATTGATGGGTTCTCCTTTCCCCAATTAATTAGATTTCTCTCCAGCAGGGATAGTCATAATTCGGGTTCTTACCATGATCAGACAATTATGTACTAATTCTAAATAGTACAAGTTTAAGATGCTATAAGGGAAAAATGATTTAAGATTATTCAAGCCTGAAAAAAAAGTACATGTAATCATTTGAGGGAGTTCAGTTTCTGCTCTAGAAATGAGGACACATGACATTTATTTTCCATATTTAAAAACTATAATATACCTAATAATTATAAGAATAACTTTATAGGCTGTACTCATTTTGCTTATTATAAAATGTCATACTATTTCTGTTTTTCACAATAGATAATTTTATTAAAGGTGCTCAAAAAACTTTCTAATCAGTAATTTACCAAATTAAAAAATTAATTTACCAAATGACTATTTTACTAGAACCTAACTGCTATGTCTCAATAAATAGTTCTACAGGAAAAAGCCACAGTTTAACTTCATGTGCTAAGTATTTTTCTTGTGATGATGAGAGCAGAATCCACCAGAATTAGGGAGGAGAGTAATGAAAAAGGTTTAAGTTTCTGGGATTTGAGTACAGATAAAGATCTAAGTCAGTAAGAGTCTCTTTTTAGTGGTATAACCTGTTCCTCCACCAACAGGTGTGCTCAGAAACTGCCCTGTGTATATCCCATTCCATCTCCTGTTGCTTTCATTCAGTTTCCTTCCTTCTGGAAGTGCTGATCAGAACATGCAGTTTTACAGTTTTTCTCCTACTCTGCTATGGTAAAGGACACAGGCCTTTGAGGTAGTTTTCCCTGCTACCACTCACCTAAATGTACCAAATGTAAATAGGTACAAATCAAAGCAGATGGTTTGGAACAAGTCATACTTGTCATTGTCAAAAAAGAGCTAAAGAAATAAATGGAGGGGAAGCCGGGATGGCTCAGTGGGTTAAGCGCTCACTTTGCAGCCCCGGGGACCGGGGATCGAGGATCGAATCCCGGCCCTGGCCCGTGCGGAACCATATGCTGAACTGGGAGCTCCCCCAGTTCAGTTCTCTCTCTGTCTCTGCATCTCTATCTCTCTGTCAAAAATAAAAATAAATAAATAAATAAATAAATAAAAATATTAAAAAAAAAAGAAAGAAAGAAATGGAGGAAGCCAGGATGGCTCAATAGGTTGCGCACTCGCTTTGCAGCACCGGAGACAGAGGATCAATTCCTGGTCCCGGCCCATATGGACCATGTGCTGAACTGGGGTGTACTTCCCATTCAGGAGGCCCCCAGTTTAGTCGCCCCCTACTCCAGTCCAGGCCCTGGATCGAAGGGGCGTGCCTCCCATGTCAGAGACCCTCAGCCCAGTTCCTACCCTGCGCGGCGCCTGCCCACCTGTGTGGAACATGTCAAAAAACTGATGATGTACAACTATGAAGATTGCTCTGGGCTCTTCCCCTTCTCTCTTTCTCTGTCAAAAACAATAAAATAAAATCTTAAAAAAAAAAACCCAATAGGGGAAGCCGGGATGGCTCAGTGGGTTAGGCGCTCACTTTGCAGCCCCGGGGACCGAGGATTGAATCCTGGCCCGGGCCCATGTGGACCCATATGCTAAATGGGGAGTGCCCCCAGTTCAGTTCTCACAGGGGCGAGACCCTGGCCCAGTTCCTGCCCTGTGCAGCCCCACGCCCACCTGTGGAATGAAACTATGTGGAAAAACCGATGATGTGTAAGGTGACCAGATTTTAACATTGGTAAAGCAGGACACCATTGACCGGGGGGGAGGGGGTTCTTGATTAAAAATGTGGTCTATCTCCCGCCGTTCCCTAGCTTGTCGTGCATTCTTTCCAAACATCGGGACTTTTTTAAAATGCCGCAGGACGTGGGACAAATTGTTAAAAATTGGGACTGTCCCGCCAAAAGCAGGACGTCTGGTCACCTTAATTATGGAGACTATTCTGGGCCCTCCCCCTTCTGTCTGTCTCTGACTCTGTATCTCTCTCTGTCAAAAAACAATAAATAAATCTTAAAAACAAACAAACAAACCAATAAACCAATAAATGGTATTTTTAAAAGGCTGTCCAAAAATGATACATATTTTGGATTAAAGTCTAAAGTATAATAAAATGTATTGTGAAATATGCTATGCAAAAAGAGTATCAAACTTTTAAAACAGACCTAAAATTTATATCAAAGACCATCTGTTTAATGGTCTTTTCATCTTCCACTATACATCTGAATGCAAAATTTTATAGTCAGACTCATATATTAATAACTAAAATTTATTTGGTACTTTGTGCCAGGTGCTATATTTAAACACATTAGCTTTAACTTTTATAATAATCTTTTGAGGGTTTATTATTGTCTCAATTACAGAGAAAACAAGACTTAAGATGAAGTAACCTCAAGGTCACATAGCTAAGTAACAGTGAATTCAGTCTTTAGACTCTAAAATGAATGTTTAAACATCTATACCAGGGGTACCCAATCTTTTGGCTTCTCTGGGCCACACTGGAAGAATTGTCTTGGACCACACATAAAATACACTAACACTAACGATAGCTGATGAGCTTTGAAAAAAAGGCAATAATAAAATAATAATGTTTTAATAAAGTTTATGAATTTGTATTGTGCCATATTCAAAGCCATCCTGGCATGTGGCCTGCAGGCCACAGGCTAGACAAGCTTGATCTACACTATATTGCTTGTTACACATCTCTACAAGTAGATTAAGTCTTATAGATAACTCAAATATAACTGTCCAAAGCCAAACTCTTATTATTTTCTATATATCTCCTCCTCCTCAAATGTTCCTTGTTTTAGGAGATGCCTCTTACCTAGCTGCTCAAGCTAGCCTTCAGATTCCCTTGGGGTTCTATATCTCTTTTACTCCACCTATCATCTAAATCACCTAGAATCCATCCACTACTCCTTTTTTTTTTTTTTTTTTAAAGACTTATTTTTATTGGTTTTTGACAGACACAGAGAAGGGCTTGAAGGGCCCTGAGCAACTAAGGTCTCCTTAGTTGACAGCATCAGTTTTCCATATGGTTTCACTCCCCAGGTGGGCGCGGGGCAGTGCAGGGCAGGAACTGGGCCGGGGGCTCCCACATAGGCCCCGGCAATAACTGAACCGGAGGCACACCCCAGTTCAGCATATGGATCCGCACGGGCAGGAGCCGGGATCCAATCCCTGGTCTCCGGGGCTGCAAAGCGAGCACTTAACCCTCTGAGCCATCCCAGCTTTCCCGCATCTACTTCTTAACTCTGCCTTTCAGTCAGGCCTGAACTATCTAAGAGGCTGAAGCCCAAGAGTTCTCCCTGAAGGTACACTCTAGAGGTAAGAGTGTACTGCAGATAGGATATAGCTGATTGAACTAATGAAAGAAAAGACTCAAATTCCAAAAATAAAGCTAAATGCAAGCAACATTTCACATTATTAAGGTCCAACATCTAGGACAATCTTTTTGACTTAAAATTCTTGTAACAGAAATTAACTTATTTTTCAGTATCTTTTTCTAGCTTTTCATTCCTACCTTCTTCTCAGGCTCTGGCTAAAACCCTGGTTAGTGGTGCTTCTGTAGCAAAACCCTCCCCTTTTAAATATTTTATCTACCTATATATCTGAAGATTTTTGAAAACTGTGACGAACATAAACCACTCATTTATATACTTAAGTTCCTTTTCCTTTCCAAAGAACATATCTCAACATAAGAGGCAGGCAGTCCTTTCTCATTTACCCTATAAAGATTTTATAAAAGTTTAGCTATTTAGCAAAGCATGTAATAATAATAGCACCTTCTTATAGTTACAGTGTCTTCTGTTCTTATTTTTGTATGTACTTTCATCCCTCAGCAGTCCTATAAAGCAAGCTTCATAATTATTATTCTCAGATTAGAAAATTCTCATTGTCATTTTGTCTAGGTTACAAGCCTATATGACCATATTTTTGTTGTGTATAATACTTTCTTTGCCATTATACATGGATAGTACTAATTCTGTATCTGTATACATGTTTTTAATTCTTTTATTTATGCTTATGAGTTAAAAGTATAACTCTAGAAATCAGTAACAAAATACGTATGCAAAACAATACCTTGTAATATGATAATCAGTTTTTTTTACATATGAAAAAATCCTATACATAAAATTTCTTGTACCTTGTATCTGTTATTGTTTCATAATCGTTACATAAAATTTCTTATGCAATGTTAAAAAATAAATGCCTAAATTCTTTTATAATACAAAAAACAAGTACCTAAATATAAACAAATAAAAATTTGAATTAGGGAGATGCCAGGATAGCTCAGTGGTTGAGCGCTTGCCTCGCAATCGCAAGGTTGGGGGTTGAATTCCTGGCTCCAGCCCATGCAACCCCATATGCTGAACTGAGACACAACTGGTATCCACCGAATGGCTTGGTGGTGAAGGTTCTCGCCTCCTGTGTAGTTCCTGACCCATGTGGCCCTATATCTACCTATGTGGAATGAAACCATGTCATACTAATGATGTACAACTATAATAAATGCTCTGAGCATCTCTCCCTTCTCTTTCTCTCTCACCTTCTCTGAAACAATAAAATTTTTAAAAATATTTTATTAAAAAATTAAAACAAGTAATTTTTTTCCTGCAAATTTGGGCCAAAAATGTGGGTGCACATTATACATGGTAAAATACGGTATCTAGAAGAGCCAGGACCAAACACTAAACACAGAGACTGTCCATTCACTGTTTTCTCTACTACATATTATCATTTATAGTTTTTAAAGATGTTTTGATATATAGCAATAAGAACTATCTTTGTATATCTCATTTTTTCCTTCAAGTATTTCAACTACTACTTGATCTATATGTAATTATAAAAGAGGGAGAAAGTAAGACCTAGCTAAAGGAGAAGAATGCTAGCTAAAATCAACTTCATTTAAAATTTCTATGTAAAAACAAATGATCCAAAGAATATTACAAATAAACATGTTTTCTTATTAGAACCAAACAAAGGAAAATTCCATGGTAGGAATCAAGTTCAATCTCTAACAAAATTTTAACCACATTGTTAATATAAAAGCACAGAAAATAAGATATTTATGACACAGACATGAACTGCAAAAAGCATGCACAGAAAGGACATGCTTTCATTTAGACAGCATGCTTCAATTAAATTTGCAGGCAATCTAAGGAAAATGTAAAACTAGTGTATAAAACTTACCTACTTTGCAATTAAATTAAATACACATTTATAGAAAAGTCTGCTCTCCTTTTTGGTCAGAACAAGCCAACAACAGCAAGTAGCCAGAAATTAATATAAAAATATTTAAGAGAAAATGAATTTGCTAGACTCATTATATTTTCAGTCTGAACTTTAAGAAATGAGTGATTATTTGCAATGAAGTGGGCAAGACAGGAAATTGAGTTAAAAATCTGTCAATCTTTTAAATGGCTTTTCTAAGTATAACTATTGTTTTGAAAAAGAGGGAAATTCCAGTTAGTGTTTTGTATCTCTTTATAATGATGTTATTAATTTCTACTGTTGATCTTAAATATTCAGAATTCACAGAAACAAGACGGATTTTTAGGAAAGTAGATGGATTCATTAGTTCAAATTACCGTACTTCCTTTAAGAGAAAAGTCAGGTAGTATAAATAATGAAAAGCCAAATAAGAGATCCAGGAAGAAATTAACTTAGAAGGCGACCAACTGTGCAGCTTATTCTTACCTTGGTTGTTTTTTTCACGGGTTGACATTTTTGCTGGTTGAGACAAAAATGACATATCTTATAATAAAAACTGGGCATTTTCTTAAACGACTACAATAATGTACTTCTTCTCTCTACTTACTATGAGCTAATTAATAAAGTACAGCGAATGAACAGTCAATACTCTTAACAATTAGTAAATATTTAACTGATGTGAAAAATCAACATAAGGATTTTTTAAAAGGGATTTTCTATTTACCTTGGTTAATGATGACATCTTTATGCCTACAAAAGAAATCCAAAGACATTTATATTATAATTTTATTTGGCTGACCACTAGATATCTGAAGAAATAGTAAAAGCTTCAATGCCTAGGTTATACCCAAAATAAATCTATAGAAGCGATATTTAAAACTTCAGTATTTTGAAAAGCTTCTCACACCGGTCTCAACTACTAATATATACTATTTTATAAAACAATGGCTATTTCATAAGGTTATCTAAATGATGAAAGCATAGAAAGAACTCATGGAAAATACTAAAAAAAAAACTTAAATCTTCTGAGATCGGGGAAGCTGGGATGGCTCAATGGGTTAAGGATTCGCTTTGCAGCCCCGGAGTCCGAGAATCAAATCCCAGCCCCGTACCACGCAAATCCATATGCTGAACTGGGGTGTGTCCCAATTTCAGTTCTTGCCGGGGCCTATGCAGGAGGCTGCCGGCCTAGTTCCTGCCCTGCGCAGCCCTGTGCCCTCCTGTGGAGTGAAACTATATGGAAAACTAATGCTGACAACTATGGAGATTGCTCTGGGCCCTTCCTCTTCTCTTTGTTAAAAAACAAAAAAAACAAAAAAACAAAAATATCTTATGCGATCACTGAGGTTTATTATTATGTGAGCTCAGAAGTATTAACAGAAAGACACTGCCTTTTTTTAGAAACTTAAAAGAATACACTTAAAAGAAAAAATATATATATATGTTTTTAAAAAAATGATTCAAATTAAGCATTTAATTATACATGCAAACATAATCCATATTGATTTTTGGATATAACTGAGAAAGTATGAAACTTACTTATCTGTATTTTTTATAACTTTTGATATTATTTTTGATGTTGAAACGGCCTTCAATAATTTATTACGACTATCATCTGAATTTTCCCATGAATTATGTGACTTTTCAGTAGACAGTGGTCGTTTTATGCTGGAAGAAACATAGTAATTTCTTAGAGAAAAATTTTGTGAGTAAAATGACATGTAACTGACAGTTTAAATAGGACATAAAAGCAGCAATTATCATTTCCTTAAAGCTAATCCAGAAAAGAGAAGGATTAGTTGAAAAGTTCTGCCTGGATGAGTGAAGGAGTTAAGCAAGGTAATTACCAAGTATGTTTTTGTAATTGTCACTATTATTCAGAAGATTCATTATAAGTAATATTACCTGATTTTTAAAAAATTGTACTTCCGTTAAATAGAAGAAAAAATATTGCTTAAATCTCCAAGTAGCATTATTTCTAATAATTTATGAAACTGTGTGAATCTGAAACAACCTGTACTTTCTGGTCAGTCATTACAAGGCTGCTATTTTCATTTTTTATGTCCTCATTATATATGGTAAGAATGACAATTTCTATATAAACTGTGGGATAAGAGTAAAACTCTTGTTTGTATCTTTTAAAGACAATGTTACCCATGACAAGAAATAATATGATTTAACATAAGAATGTTCTATTATCAGTACTAAGTCCATGTATTTATAACTGAAATATTTTGAATTTATATAAATTTTTGGCTGCATTGCTAACTATCCTATAACTCATCCAGTCTTTAAGACTTCTTGCAATAGGATATCCAAAGAGCAATTTAGAATGGCAAGCACATTTCCAAGAGACCTCAAGAAGCTGAAAAAAAGATCTGGGACAAAGAAGATACCAAGTCAAATTAGAACCTTAAAGAGATTTATTATTTAAAAATGCCACCTTTAACCACACACACTCCAAAGTTGCATAACATCAACAAGCTATATCCAAGAAAAACTCCATGAGAATAGGCAAAAGAATTACAAACCATATAGATAGCATAAGAATCTGCATGAGAACATGCATTAATGAAGTGAAAGGTTTTTTGGTTTTCCAAATTTCCATTAGAGAGTTGAGGCAAAATATTAAACTGATCAAATAAAATCTATTATAAAACTTTTACAAATGACTGTTATTTATTTTACTAAAATCCTAGCCAGTTCTGGGAATGGTTTAATACTTTCCTTAAATTTCCAAGCAGAAGTGTGATGATAAAATGTATCTATACCTAATCATACAGCTGGAATCAGCATTTCAAAAGCAGGCAATTATATTAAGTTGATCTAAATATTTGATTATAAGGCAGCTGTAGCACTGAACTCTCAGCATGCAGGTTTAGATCCCCAATTTAGACTCACACACATTGTTAGAATGTTTCTCCCTTCTCCCCCTCTCATAACTCTAAAATATTAATTTTTATAGACACAGAGAGAAGCCCTCAAGCAAGCCTTTAGAATAGAAAAGACCAGGTGAAATGGATTCATTTCCCTACTCAAGCAAGAACTTATCCTTCCAAAACTGAAACTGAAATGCAGCCATAATGAAGAGCCATTTGTTGAGAGAGGCCCTTGCAAGTTGAAGGTTGTAATGATGCCAAAAAATGGAGAAGATAATTACATATGGAATTTTTTAAATCCATGGCTATAAATTTATGCAGTTATACACAAATTTTTTAAATTCTATAATTTTATTATAAAATATTGTCTTGGTTTTAGGTTATTTCTGCTTGTTTTTCATCAAACTTTCTATAACTTACTTTTTACCCCAGTTTTAACTGAGAAATTTTAACCTTAAATCTTCATTTCCCAGTGTTCTAAAATATAGATTATAGAAACAAAGAAGGAAAAAAAAAAGCCACCATGCTTTCTCTTGGAATCCATGGATAGCCTTCTCATGTCACAGAATTTAGGTATCATTACAACCATTCCCCATCTCTGTACTTGGGGACAGTTAAAACCTTTTGGTGGGAGTAGAATTCTTGCTTTCTTGAGTTTGTCTGTGTATTTGGAGAGGTTGTGAAGAGGGCTGGGGAGAAGGTGATGCTCGAATTTGTGGACTTTGATCATTAGAATGAGATTCCTCTTTTTTTTCTCTCTGTCCTTGTGGTTTTTCTTTCTTTTTTTCTGTACCACTGTAAAATAAAGTATAACATGGAACAACACATATTTAAACAAAAAAATATATCAAATGATGGAAAAAGTGATTATATAATTCAAAAGCCTAAGTCATTCAGCTATTACAATTTACACTGCTCTCATTCAATGAAGATATTTCTTTGGAAATTCTGGAAGTTATTAAAATCTTCAGTGAAAAATTTATATTTCTAAGGAATGCATCTATGAAGATGGTTCCTTTGGACTAAGATGACCTCTAATGCATTTGCCATCTTGGCAGGTTTTGGGGGACAACAGACGATCTCTTAACTGACTTCAACTTACCCATATCAGAGCATTTAATGACACTTTCCATTACATTTATAAAAACCTATTGATGCCCAAAGCACACTGAATATTCATGTTTAGCAGGTTATCTTCTAATTCCTCTTTCTTCTATATACTTCTGCTCCTGCCAGTTGAGTTTTAAATTTACCAAGAGTCAACTGTGCTTTTCCCCCTGAATCTGTTCATGCCACTTATATTTGTTACCTTAATTGAAAATTAATTAGACACAAAGAAAACTGACAAAATATACATAGAAAAGAGAATTGTAATTTCTATGAAAACTAAGTTGAATGCTCTGAAAAAACTCCATAAAAACGAGATATTAAAAATTAAAAAATGCTATTGTATTTTGTGAAGGGTTAAGAGGAAAAACTCATAGAGAAAGATATGAGTTCTAATTCATATTGTTTTGCAAGAGTTATAAATTTCTTACTATCTTAAAAAATGAAAATAAAATTTATAAAAAATGAGTTATAGGCATGTTTTATGCAAGATAGTCAATAAGGAATATAATTAGAGATGCATACTTAGAAAAAAAGGACCAGGGACTGAGGATCAAATCCCAGCCCTGGCCCATGCAGACCCATATGCTGAATGGGGGTGTGCTTCCCATGAGGGAGGTTCCCAGTTCGGTTCTCACCCCCCCACCCCCCCAGGCCCCCAGCCCTGGTTAGGTCCCTGGCTCAAGGGGTGGTGCCTCCCATTCAGGAGGCCCCCAGCCCAGTTCCTACCCTGCGCAGCCCCCCTCCCACCTGTGTGGAATGAAACCACGTTGAAAACTGATGATGTACAACTATGGAAACTGTTCTAGGCCCTCCCGCTTCTCTCTGTCTCTGCCAAAAACAATAAATCTTTTTTTTTTTTTACATTTCTTTTTTTTATTTTTTTTATTTTTTATCTTTTCACATTTATAGAGAGAAATTATCTTTTTGTCTTCAGTGCATATTTATTTCTATTTTACTTTTTGACAGATAGAGAGAGAGACAGAGACAGTTAGAGAACCGAACTGTGGGAACTCCCCAGTTCAGCACGTGGGTCCTGCCCGGGCCGGAGCCGGGATTCGATCCTCCGTCCTCATGGCCCCAAAGCGAGCGCTCAACCCGCTGAGCCGTCCCGGCTTTCCCCTAAAAACAATAAATCTTAAAAAAGAAAAGAAGAGAAAAAGGGTGTTGGCAGGCTCATTCAAACTGAAAAATGAATATATGCAAATATACGAGGGCTGTCTGGAAAATATCTAGACATATAACCATTATCATTATATTGACAATGGCTGGGTTATTTTTTTTTTTCTTTTCTGGAAAACCCTCATATTTTTGTTAAAATATTTATATATAAATTCTTGTGATTCTGCATTTTGACTATTGATTAATGGAGCACTTGCTTTACCCAATCACACTGGATAAGAATCTTTATATCACAAAGAAGATGAAAATCAAGACTTGTTTCCAGAGTTAACAAAGTAGAATACTATCAACTTACATTTCTTACTTAATCAGAACACATTTTTAAATTTGACTGTAAGGTACATAAACTACAGGAAAGTATGTTTGAAAACAATTTTAAATAAATAATACAGAGTATATATAATTTATCACATTATAATAGTTTAAAATGTTAAAAGTTTAATTTTGACAGTGACATTTCTTAATATGATTCAGTTCTGATACCTTCAGATGGAACCTTGAGCATCTACTTCATGTTTAGTTTTCTTAAAGCATGTGCTGAGAAATACAATTCTACCTCAAAAATTATCAGATTAACTTTGAAATTATAACTGACTTAGAAATTACGTCTTTCCTGTTGTTCTTCAAACTATGATGAATACATAGATGTGACCCCAGTATAATCTAAGAGATTTTTCCTCCTAGGACTTAGGTTATTTAAAAATAAAATATTACAGAGCCCCTGCATCATAAAGTAACAAATTCAGTTATCTTAGACTGCTGAGTCACTGTCATGTGTAATACTGATGACTGCACTATACCATACCAACCATGAGTATATAAGAAAATGGGATAAATCCAAACTATTATTGGACAAACGGAAGTTGATTAAATATTGTATTAAAAATTTCCTATGTGTTTTTCTTATCATTTGTCCCTTTTTTTCTCCAGCAAGTGGAGCACAGGTAATAAATTTTGCTTTGGAGAAGAAAATCTAGATTCTGTAATGAAAATGACTTCAAAGACTGAATTCTAGAAGGTGCTTTAATAAAGCCCAAAGGTCTGTCATTCCTTCACCACTCCTATAGCCAAATGTCTGGTTAATATCTATAAATCAATATTAATGAATAATTTGGTCACTGGCATTAGTTTTTTGAGGTAACCATTTCCATCAGTACATTTTAAATATTATTCTATTAAGGTCCTCAATCATTCTTTGAAGAAAACAGTTTTAAGATTATATAGTTGATCTCTTATAGTCTTTTCAAATTCTGTATAAACTAATCTGCTAGGAATTACACTAAAGCAACTTTGATGAAACAACAAATGAACTGATGAAAAGAATATATAGAATGTAAATCTGTTTTCCACCAAAACTTTCATATTGCAGTATTTTCCTGCCCACCATCCCCTAAAACACACATATATACAACACAGTAATATAATATGAATAAAGCCTTATTTTACAGTCCTGGTTAAAGAATAAAAGTTATAATCATGTTTAACTTCTCACTAACTGTGGATCTATATCAAAAATTCTATTTTCCCTTAAAAAATGCTATATCAGAGAATGACATACTGTATAATTTCACTTTTATGTGGAATCTAAAGCAAAAAGACTCATAGAAACAGTGAAAAATCTGATGGTTACTACAAGAAAGAGGATGGACATTTGGGTGAAAAAGGTAAAGGGGAATAAGAAGTACAAACTTCATTGTAAAATTAAATCACAGGGATGTAATTAATGTATAGCATAGGAAGTACAGTCAATAGTATCATAATAATTTGTATATCACAGATGGTTACTAAGCTTATTGTGGTGATCATGTCCTAAGGTATAAAATGTCAAGTCATATTGTACTGTATGTCAATTATACTACTTTAATAAATTAATACATAAGCATGCTATGTCAAATGTATCACTTGTTACAGAATTAATTCACTTATGTAATTACATTAAATATAGTGATGCTTATGTCATCAACAAATGCTTATTAAAAAGAAACAAAACCAAACCAGAAAATCAATCTGCTTTCTTTCTTAACAACCAAAAGCTGCCTCATAACTTGAGAGGTACAATGAATGTAAACTGAGTGAATATAGGCTGGATCTCTATATATTGAGCGTTAAAGAATTCAAAAGACATGTTCACTTGAATTCCATAGCTCTATTTCATATTCAATTCAAAAGTAGACTGACTTATCACATGCAGACAATTTTATATCAGTTTTCCCCCCTTACAAATGGGTACCTTTTAGCAGCAGATGAAAGAGTTTCTTTTCTTGCAATTGAGACAGAGCTGGTGTGACTTGGTTTTCTGTTTGCACCACTCCCATTGGTTATACAAGACATGGAAATAGCTTCTCGAATGCCTGGCTGGCCTAAAGATGGTGAAGAAAAAAATTTTTTTACATCGAAATTAAAAATATTTCTCAAATATCGGTGTTTAAAAAATTAAGTCCATTAGTTTTTGACACTAGTGAGCAAATTGCTCCCCCTGGAATATAGCATACAATATTTATATCAAGATTCAATCTCATGAAAACAGGCTTATAAAGAAGCTTTCTTTGCTAAGTTGCTAAACGGCCGCTAGACTCATCTAACTACATGATTTGCTTTCCACAAACTGCATCTTTAAAACACATGATCCAAGGCTGTGCTTTAAATTACACCAAAATTCTCCACTGATTTTCAGAAATAGCTCAGGTTCTTGGGGAAGCCGGGATGGCTCAGTGGGTTAAGCGCTCACTTTGTAGCCCTGGGGACCGAGGATCAAATCCCGGCCCTGGCCCGTGCGGACCCATATGCTGAACTGGGGCGTGCCCCCAGTTCAGTTCTCACCAGGGTGAGACCCCCGCCCACCTGTGGAATGAAATTATGTGGAAAAACCAATGATGTGTAACGATGGAGACTGTTCTGGGCCCTCCCCCTTCTATCTCTATCTCTGTCTCTGTATCTCTCTCTCTCTCTATTAAAAACAATAAAAATAAAAATAAATCTTAAAAAAAAAAGAAATAGCTCAGGTTCTGCAGAAATTTAATTAGAAATAACAAGAACCGTGAATGTTAAATCTTAGCATGTTATTACATATTAATAAACCATAAGTGTAAAAAGTAACTTCTGCTTTCTTAATTTATATAATAGAAACACTGGAATAAATATGTGATATGGTATGTTGGGTTATCAGGAAAATTCAAAGTCACAAGATAACACAGCCACATCTATTCAAGGGGCAAGTTTATTTAAAGATTTGGTGGGTGACAACAGGTTTGAATTTTTGGACCCAGTCTTCTCACATGCACACAAGAAAATTTAACATTGTTTTACGATTTATTTTTATTTATTAGTTGAGAGATGAGAGAGACAAAAAGAGAGAAGAGGGAAGGGCCCAAAGCGGTCTTCATAGTTGTACATCATTAGTTACAACATAGTTTCATTCCACACAGATAGATGTGGGGCTATGTGGGGCAGTAACTGAACTGGGGTCTCCTGAACTGGGGTCTCATGGGAGATGAGATACTTTCCCGCCATCCTGGTGGTTACCAGTTGTGTGCTGCAGTTCAACATATGGGTTTGCACAGGCCGGGATTCGATCCTTGGTCCCTGGGGCTGCAAAGTGAGCTCTTAACCTACTAAGCCATCCCAGCTTCCCTGATATTGATGATGTTTTGATTCCTTCCTCAGCAATGTCAACATTATGTAAAATTTTAGTTACTAATTATGATATACTCTTTTGAACATTAATATGTGTTAAGACTGAGCCACCCTGTAACCCTTAACTGAACATTACTTAAAATGCTACTATGCAGAAGAAAATAAAAACCAACCAAAATCCTATAGAAGTCTTCCCATTTTGTTTCAATTAACCCCATCCTATAAAAACTGCTCAGCTGATAATTAAAGGAATACAAAGAAGCTTATTCAGCCACTATCAGAAGCAAAACCTTGGTTTTGTTTTTTGAAAAATGTAAATATATTACCATTAGATCCTAAGTTTCTGCGTACCACTCCCAGAACACATTCCCATTTCCTGTTTCCTAGAGGTTACTATTTAGTTCAAGTTTGCAATAAAACCACCAAGCAAAGGAGAGTACTGGTAACTTTTCTGAGGACTACTTGGCTACCACAAGCAGATACTTACAGCCACTGAAGAGGAAGAATCTGAAAAATGGTTATAAGGAGGGGAAAGGAAGAATAGTTTGGTGAAACACGGTTTCTTCAGAAGCATGTTGGGGGTGGGCCTCAGCAGTCCTATGACAAGATTGGTCTTTACCAAAGGTGTAAAGGTGGGTTAGGATGAGATGAGCATTGATTACTTGCCTCACTTGCCATTTAATTACCCTGTCACTCAAGTTATAAACCAACTGTTTTTAACTCTCTTATGTCCCCAAATTCTGTAGTTCCTCCACCTGTCTCTGAACTGATTTCCATCTTTCCATTCTACACAACCAAGATTTACCTTCATCCATAACTCTTGCCTTGCTCCTCCCACAGTCAGATTTATCTGAAATACAGATCTGATCATGTGTACTTCCTTTAAAGCTTCCATGAAAGTGAGAAAAACAGAAACTTACATCAATATTGTCATTTTTTTTCTTTTTTAAAACTTCTTCAAGGTTGTTAAAATTATTTGTGTAATATTAAAATTCTGACTATTTTAACAATTAAACATCCTTGGTAACTCCTATAGAACTGAAGTTCATTATCTCACACCCAGTGCTCATTATCTGATCCTGATTCACCTTTACAACTCTGTTGTACCTTTTATCTTAAGACCAGTCTTGCCTTCTTACTGCCAAGGCCCACCGCAAATTGCTTCTGAAAGAACTTGTTCTGCTGATATTCTTCCTTTCTCCTCTTATAACCTTAGTCAGCTCAGGCTGCTATAAAAATGATCAGACTGAGTGGTTTAAACCCCAAACATTTATTTCTCAGTTCTGGAGGCAAAGTCTAAGATCAAGATGCCAGCAATCTGGGTCTAGTGAGTACCCAATGCCTGGTTTGAAGATGTCTGTTTTTTGGTGGTATCCTTAAAATTGGGGAGTGGGGAGCTGTACCTGCTCTCTTCTTTTTCTTTCATTAGGACACTTAATTCCTTTATGGGGGCTCCACTTTCATGACCTGATTACCCCCCAAAGGCCCCAACTCCAACTATCACATCAGGGATTAGGGTTTTAATCATGATTATTGATTCCACAGCATAACCTCTTTTCAAAATCTCTCTCCTTGGTGCCTCTTTTCCTTCAGCATGTAAGAAAATATATGCTTAAACATCTGCATTACACATTCATACTCAACTCCTTGATCTTGTATTCACTCTAACCACACACACCACCCCAACATGTACCTACCCACCTCCATTTCAAGTCTAATATTTGGAAAAAAGCCAGTAGTCTACCCTCTCCTACATGTACCTCAACCTTCTGCAATCTATCATCTAACTACTTCACAGAATTGTTTCATTCTCTTCTGTCCTCATCTTGCTCAACTTTTTTTTCAGTGTCTAATATTGTTGATCATTCAGACAAAGTCACAGTCCTTAGTTTCTAGGACACGGTCCTTGCCAGACTTGCTTCTCAGCTTTCTGACCATTTCTTCTCACTTTAATTTGCTGGATCTTCTTTTCTTGCTCAGATTTTACATCTAGGCTCTTCAGAACTCTTGCTACCATCATCATACCCTTCTCATAATGTTTTCTATCTAACTACTTTGAACATCTTCCATGAATTTATGAATCCCTCCTCCCCCAAACAATTCAAAACAGCTACTCTATTATATACTTTGTTATGGTGAAAGAAATTCACTGTATGAGCCAGAAAACAAATCAGCTTTGATTCCATTTCCTTACTGCCACCATGCAAGGGTGCCTAAGTCCTTTGATGCTTCTATGACTTTTTATCTTTCCCTTGGTTTTACTGAGATATAAAACATACAGTAAGTTACACATATATAAATAACATGTACAATTCACTGAGTTTTGACACGTATATGCCCATGAAGCAATCACCACAATAAAGATAGTGAACATAGCCATCATCCTCAAAAGTTTACTTCCATCTTTGGGTAATTTATCTCTCCCTCCCTTATTCTTAGGTTACCACCCATCTACTTCCTATCACTATAAATCAGTTTGTATTTTCTAGAATTTTATATAAATGAAATCATACAACATATATCCTTTTTTTTTGGTCTGGATTTTAAATTCAACATTTACCTGTTGGCAGGCTATTTCCAGTTTTTTTACTATTACAAATAAAGCTACAATGTGCATAAGTGTACAGGTCTTTGTGTGAACATATGCTTTCACTTCTTTTTTTAAGATTTATTTTCATTGTTTTGATAGAAAGAGAAAGAAAGAGAGAGAGAGAGAGAGAGAGAGAGAGAGAGAGAGAGAGAGGAGGGCCCAGAGCAGTCTCAGTCTCCACAGCTGTACATCATTAGTTTTTGCTACAGTTTTATTCCACAGGTGGGCATGGGGCTGAGGAGGGCAGGAACCGAACTGGGGACCTCCCACATGGGAGGGATGGGGAAGCTTGCCCCAGTAAGAAGTGAACTGGGGGCCCACCCCAGTTCAGCATATGGTCCCCACAGACTGGGGCCGGGATTCGATCCTTTGACCCTGGGGCTGCAAAGTGAGTGCTCAACCCACTGAGCCATCCCAGCATCCCCAGCTTTCAATTCTTAGTTAAATACCTGGGGTTGTACAGCAAGTAAATGTTTAACTTTTTAAGAAACTACCAAGTTATTTTCCAAAATGGTTGTATCACTTTACATTTCCACCTACACTGTATGAGTTTCTAGCTGCTCCACACCCTTGAAAACACTTGGAATGACTAATCTTTTTAATTTTAGCCATCCTGGTGAGCATGTAGTGGCATCTCTCTGTCGTTTTAGTTGGTATTTCCTTAATGTCCAAAAGTGTTAAATATTTTTTCATGTCTTTATCTGACATCCATATATCTTCTTTGGTGATGTATCTGCTCAAATCTTTTGCCTGTTTTTAAATGGGCTGTCTTCTCAATTACTGAGTTGTAAGAACTGTTCATAAAATTATTCTAGACAAAAGTCCTTTGACAAATATATGTTTTGCAAATATTTTCTCCTGTTTTATAGCTTGCTTTTTTAGTTTCAAAACAGTTTTAGAACAAGATTTTAAAACTTTGATGAAGTTCAATTGACTTTTCTTTTATTATTTGTACTTGTTTGTGTCCTATTTAAGATATCTTTGTCAAATCCAAGGTTTCTAATATTTTCTCCTATAATTTATTATAGAAGTTTTATGGTTTTAGCTGTTTCACTGAGCTCTACAACCCATTTTATATATAGTGTGAGATAAAGAGTCTGGTGGATTTGATTTCTGAACATATGATCAAAATTTTGAATACAATTTTTCCTCCCTATCCTTTCTTGCACCAATGCTTTTTCATTTGGCTCTTCTACTTGGAAAGTTTTTCATCTGGAAGGCTCATTCTCATCTTCTAAATTTCACCTCAATAGTAGTTCCTCAGATAAGCTTTTATGATCACCTTATCTCAAGTGTCTCTCCTAGTTTACTCTCTCACTACCCCCCTTACTTCCTTCACAGTCCTTATCACCATTTACAATAATCTGTAACTCTATCTGAAAACCGGACTTCTTTTGTGATTCCTGTATATTCCCCATTCTTAGCACTGTGTTTGCCACATACAAAGCACGAAATCAATGATCAAAATGACAAAATGAATGCATCTTTACCACTACTGCCTCAAATTTTTCTTTTGGAGTATGTTAGTTTATTTCTATACTCCCTTCTTGCAGTATTCTCTTGCTCCTAAGGATAATTCTTTACACTGTGCCAGAATGATCTTTCTAAAACATGCTGTATGTCTTTGAATTTAATATACTATCAATTGTAATAAGCCCCATTATCTTGAATACCACTAGAAAAAAGTGTTGCCTATGAGAACTGTAGGACACAATCAATTGTAAGATGTACTGCAATTTCAGAGATGTTAAAATGCAAGAGAT
>PVKE010011940.1:0-39254 GCA_004027555.1 Craseonycteris thonglongyai | reverse complement strand
GAATTAAATATTTTCCTAGAAAATTCAAAAACTCATGAACTGCGGCAATTATCTCCATTACATTGAGAGAAATAATAACAATACTGCATATTACGATCGGGGACAACAATACAAGTATATTAAAATCTAATATAGATATATTCAAATTTACAAGAAGTATGTTAAAGTTACAATATATTTATTACGGTTTACAATACTGCTTAATTTAAATAGAATTATTGTTATTCCTAATATATTTGTAATGCTGTCCCTTATTTTTCTCTCAGTGTAATGACCGCAGTTTAGAGATCTGTTGCCAAGAATGCTCACTTATCAAGTAAATAGATAGGTAAGAAAAGCAATTTAACTTAAAACAAAGAAAAGGTACTTACATTTTAAACAGAAGAAAAATGGAAACTCAACGTGGTCACCGAGGATAAATAATATTGATTGATAATAATACTGTTAATACAAAAGCAAAGAAGCTACCGTATGACACTACCAAATATTCAAGCTAACTGACTGTGTTCTTCGATGAGTCGAGTCGTAACTGTTGCGTTCACGCATTGCGTCCGGTGACAAGTGTAACACGTAAGTCAAAATGTATTGTCTGGGTGGGCGGAGATCACAGTGTCAGGCTGTCAGAATTCTAGGAATTTATGACCTTGGCAAATTCCCAGAATGCATTCAACTATTGCTAGAAAGTTTTGTCTTCTACAATCGCTTCGAAGTCCATGGTACACGGAATTCCACCCCAGACATTGCGAGCGATCGATGATCGACCAAAATTGGCCTTGCGATTGGACTGGTCGACCACGATCGACTTGTTGGCCACCCCTGCTCTATAAGAACAGTGTTCTTGTAATGGTCACTTCTGTTGCCCTGCTAGGCACAACATTTTCTCCCAAGGCCATTTTGAAGCCACCAACTAGTCAAAGTGGAGGGTGGGATGGAGCAGTAGGAGCAAATGATTGGCTACACTTGGTTACCTGTCTTTATCAGTTTTGTCCAAAAACAAAGCTGCTTGTATCTGTAGTTGCTCAAAGGCTTACATGGTTGCTCCTTTCTGTTACTGCCCTAACTCTTCCCCCTCACTCAGACCAGGATGGGGATGACAGTTCATCAGCTCCTCAAATTACTCTTATCTTTCTCCCCAGGAGCACTACACCCAAACAAACAGCTCCCACAAAACAAAACCCTTCTACTTGAATAATGTGTCAATTGATGCAAATACACACTAATCCTGGGGCGTGTTTTGCAAACTCCATCACATAATTCATAAGACCCAGGAGTATTGAGCGTTCCTTGTATAACTTGAAAATGAAGTAGATGTTACTCACCCCGCTCTTAAAGGTACCTCTTGTTTCCATTAGGAATATAAGGCACAAAGTCTCCCACCTCATGAGCACCCTGTGAGAATGCCATTTTAAGAGAAATTGCACCGGTTGCAGTCCCAAACTTAACATTGTTTTGTCAAACAGCATTCTGACGCTATACGAACTTTCTCTGTAAACTATGAGATTTTAACCCATACCCCGCCCCCTCAAAAATACAAACAACACAAAATAAACTTTTGAGATCCAGATAATACAAAAGACAAAGATAGAAATGGGATTGCTCTACAAGTAGACTTCATGGGATGGTGGACAGAGCCCAGGGTGTGGCATTAAAGACCTCAGTTGAAGCCAGGCTCTGTCACTTATAATCTGGGATCCCATGAGAAAGTGAGTTTCTTTACTTCTCTTAGCTGCTATCTCATGTCTGAAATGGAGGGATGACAATGTCTGCCCTCCTTCCCAGGTTGTGAGGATGGAATGAGATCATACAAGTGAAAGTGCTTTGCAAACTATGAAGTAAGTGTTTGTTATTCTCTGAAGACAAGCTGGAAGACATCATAGCAACTCAGTCACATCCAGCTAGCCTTCATGGGCTGCTGGGCCTTTTCTCAGGTGTGGCTCTGTGTCACACCTCATGACACTTTGTGTCTGTGGCATAGATTCTGATACACTATCTAGTCTTAAGGCATAGTGGAAAGCAATTCAGTCTCGTGAGGCCAGTCTTAAAACCAGAGAGAATGGCATGACAGATTTTAGAGATTAGAATATGAAAAATACTTGTATCTTAGAAGAATTGAAATGCAATAATTTAGTGGCTTAGAAAAGACTGATTTTGGGGAAGCCGGGATGGCTTAGTGGGTTAGGCGCTCACTTTGCAGCGCCGGGGACCGGGGATCGGATCCCGGCCCCGGCCCCGGTCCGTGCGGAACCATATGCTGAACTGGGAGATCCCCCGGTTCGGTTCTCTCTCTGTCTCTGTCTCTGTATCTCTCTCTCTCTCTGTCAAAAAACAATAAAAATAAATAAATAAATCTTTAAAAAAAAAAGAAAAGACTGATTTTGTTTCCTTTTTCACTTGAACTATTCATTCCAGGCTAGAAGGAGGGTGTGCTCTACATGGTCATTTAGGGACCCAGGTACCTTGCATCTTCCTCTGTCATCCCCTAGGGCGGGGGTGGCGAACCTATGGCACACGTGCCCAAAGTGGCACGCGGAGCAATTATTTCGGCACGCGGAATTATTGGGGTTTTTTTGTTATAAAAACATCCTATGCCTCTTATAGACATAAAAATAATCGATACCTCTATCTCACTCGATGGGTTGGCACGCGAGTCAAGCGAGTATACTCTTATTTCATAAACTTTGGCGCTCAATCGCCAAAAGGTTCACCACCCCTGCCTAGGGCATGATTCTCACTTGCATGGTCAAAGCTGGATCTCAGGCAAGTTCATGTTCTGGTTCAAGGGAAGGGGAAAGAATGTGGATGAGGCAGACCCACTATATCTCTTCTGTTAACATAGTGCAAACTTAATCACATGGTCACACTAGGAAATGCTGTCCCCAGCTTGGCAGCTATGGACCCATCTACAAATGTTACTACAGAAGAAGAGGAGGAAGAATCTTGGTGAAACGCTGAGTCTCCATTTCAGGAACCTGTTACTTGAATGGAGCGTCTCGGTTTGTGCCAGACACATGTGAGAGAGCCTTTGTTTGTCACCTGGAGGTTGATTTGGACAATCATGATACAGGATTTGTACTGCTATTGAATAAAGTCCTACTTACACTGCTACCTCTCACCTTGATGGATTTTACAGCAATGAGCTTCTTTTTAGTAGAAAGGCTATGGTAGCCATCTGTTGCTTTTTGTCGTCTAGAATTCTTTTACCTGTCCTCTGGTAGTTGTACCCTAATTTTCTTCTTGAGAGCCTCTACTTTTCCATCTTCAGTGTACTGCACACAGATATGACTCTACTGGATCCAGAGGTAGACATGTGGCTACAATCCGGTCAGCAAGGCCACCAGTCCCCCAGCCATGCTTGGTGCTGGAACCATGACCAAATCAGAGCCAATGGAGTACAATGAGACTTTTACAAGGCATGCAGAAAGAAAACCACATCACACTGTTTCCTCCGTAAGTCTGAAACCTGGGAAGCTGTGTGATTGGAGCGCTGGAAGCCATCTTATCCTTATAAGAAGAGACTACGAAGAAGAGCAAAATTAAGAGATAGATGAAACCAAGTCCTGATTTGATCCCTGGGTCAAGCTAGGCCTGACCAACACTATGCCTGCATCCCTGATCTTCTCGGTTATGTGAGACATCATCCAGCCCCTGGTTAAGTCATTTAGAGTTGAATTTTCTGTCATTTAGTGCAACTGAGAGAGCGCTAACTGATGCAAAGGCCACGTAGACTTGGCCTTTTTTTGCATGAAGTATAAATTCCCTCGGGATGTATGTGGCCCATATCCAGCCCTATCCTGGATTTCTTTAGCTGTCTAGTCACTGGGCATTATTCTAGGCCAGTGGATCTCACCCAGGAGTGATTTTGCCTTTGGGGATATATATTTTTTAAGATTTATTTTATTGCTTTTTGACAGAGACAGAGAGAAGGGGGATTGCCTATAGAGCAGTCTCCATAGTTGTACATCATCAGCTTTCAACATGGTTTCGTGCCACACAGGGTGGGAACTGGGCTGGGGCCTCCTGCATGGGAGGCACGCCCCCACGGTCCAGGGGCCGAGCTGGGGGCCAAGAATCAAACTGGGCTTTTCACACATGGGAAGCACACCCCAGTTCAGCATATGGGTCCACATGGGCCGGGACTGGGATTTGATCCTTGGTCCCCGGGGCTGCAAAGTGAGCAGTTAACCCACTGAGCCATCCCGGCTTCCCCTCCTCTGGTGATATTTATTTGCCAATGTCTAGAGGAATTTTGATTGTCACAGTGGTGCGGTGAGGGGAGGAAGAAATGCTACTGGCATCTTGTGGGTGGAAATTAGGCATGGTCCTAAACATCCTACAATGCATAGGGTAGCCCCCACAACAAAGAATTATCCAACCCCAACATGTCATTAGTGCTGAAGTTGAGAAGCCCTGCTCATCCATCCTATGCAGAGCTCAGACTCTCTGGAGTTACTCCCTGGAGAAACTGAGGCTCCCTGAAAAGGCTGTGTTTTCACCAGGGAAGGCCTCACCCTGAGACTCTCTTAGGCTTGTCAGCTCCAGGCAGAGTGACAGCAACTTGCTCATGATTAAGCTCTTTAGGGAAACGGATCCAAGAGTGCTATCATTGCTTGGGGGTGGAGGAGGAGGGGACGGTTGGGACTGCTTAGTGCCAAGCTCTGGGAGAGAAAAATGGGTGTCCCAGTGACAAAGAGATTTTAATTAGGGCCTAGCATCATTTAAAGAGTGCTGGGAGCCCTCTCTCCATCAGACTGAAAAACTAGGCTTGTTTAGGTCCTGAAATATCATTGTCACATTAGCACAACAAATGTTTTTCACTATAATAAAATAAAGAGAACTAGGATCTGTGCTCCCTGAGAACTCTGCTGGTGAAGGCGAGCTTTTCTAGAAGCTCTAACTATGGCTCACGTGGGCACTAGCATTCCCACCCAGACTCTGCTCAGCGAGGCCCTTGCTCAGAGCTTCCTGGGGAGTCTGATCCGCAGAACAATGCTTTGAAGATCCTGGACTCTGTGCAGAGCCTCAGCTCCTGCCTAGTCCTGGTGCCTGCTCTCAAGGGTGTCCCTTCATTACAAAGCCTGACTCCTAGAAAAGGACAAAGCTATTCCCAAGGGCAGTGAGAGAGGGGAGACTCAGAGGCAGCCATTTTTTCTCCCAATAATAACAAGACGCTTAAAGGACTGATCAGATCACAGCTCCAACATCCCTGGGGAGCTAAAAACGTTAACAGCGCTTTCCTTCCTGACCTTCTCTCCTAGCTTTGCCGAGACCCCTCTCCCACTCAGTTTTCTTAGCACAAAGCTTTAGAAAACAGCTAGTGTTCCCAGGCGCTGTATCCTCCCAGGAACCTTTTCTCCAGCGTGTGCAGCCTGGTGACCTCATGCCTAGCCTCCCCCTCAGGGGTGAAGTCAGGCCAAGACAGGGTGAAGAGTTCTGAGGGTGTGGGTGTTTTGCATGAGGACAAAGAGTCCTTTTTTTTTGTTCTTGGTGTTATTTCCAGAAGATAGAAATAGTAAACATTCTTCAATGTTGTACAAAAGCTGAGACAGAATTTGCTGGGCGTGGGGGAGGGAATGTGAGTCCCCACTTCCCTTGAGCTTGAGCTCAGTGAAACCAATCTGCTGAATGTGGGATATAATCAAAGTGCAACTCAGGTTTTTGCCGCTCACTGTTCATTTGAACTATTCAGCAAGGGAGGCGTTTTCCCTTCCCCATGGATGAAAGCCCAGCCACTCCCACGCCTCTTCTGGTGAGGCTCAGGTATGGCCATTTTATGTCACAAAATCCGTGATTGATGTAGAGATTTAAAGCCTTCACTCATAGATACGAAATGACACTCCTCTTCCTTCAGACATAAATCTTCCTCCTGCCCTACTTAGGTCTGTGGTTGGGGCTGTGGGCCTTCAGGGACTGGGCTGTGGGAGAGGAAGCTTCTTTTGTCTGTTTTCTCACTTGACCTCACCCTCTCCCAGTTGCTGGCTGCTTTCAGGATCTAAGTGGGGGGGAGAAGTGAGGGAATAGGAGAATAGGACAGTTCTGATTTGACCACTGAGTTGCCAGCTATGGGCCTGGCAGATGGGGAATGCTGTTGCCTGGAGAATCTCCTGGGTTCTTCAGAGGTTCCATCTCTGAGGCTTTCTCTTGAGGTTCCAGGTCTGCATCTCCTTTCCAGGTAATGACTTTTTTTTTTTTAAAGATTTATTTATTGTTTTTGACAGAGAGAGATAGAGATACAGAGCTAGAGACAGAGAAGGGGGAGGGCCCAGAACAGTCTCCATAGTTGCACATCATTGGTTTTTCACGTAGTTTCATTCCACAGGTGGGCGGGGCTGCACAGGGCAGGAACTGGGCCGGGGTCTTGCCCCAGTGAGAACTGAACTGGGGGCACTCCTCAGTTCAGCATATGGGTCCGCATGGGCCGGGGCCGGGATTCGATCCTCGGTCCCCGAGGCTGCAAAGTGAGCGCCTAACCCACTGAGCCATCCCGGCTTCCCCAGGTAATGACTTTTGACTCCATGTTCAGTCCCCAGGAATCTAGCATCCAACTTCTTCCTGCTAAGATCCCTTTGCCCTCTAAGAGGTGCTACAAGACTCCACATAACCTTATGCCGACCTCTCTCCCCTGAGACTGCCTCTGGTCCACAGGAAGCGCTCAGATGGCTCCTGCCCCATCCCGGTGCAGCCCCTCCTCTTGATGCAGGTGTGTGGGGTCCACAGCTCTAAATGGCTTCATAGAAGCCCCCATCACAAGGCTTGAGATGGAGGTGGTAGGATCCTTCACCCTGTTGGGGGTAGAGCTCACAGCATGGCTTTGCTCTCTCTTATTTCCAGATCCTCCCATTCTCCATACTCTGACACTTTATATTCTTGATAGGCTGAAGGGCCCAAGTGCTGTGCAACTGGCTCTCCATTGTTTCCTTTGTAAATACTGCATGTGGGGTCTGTCTCATGCTCAATTTGCTGTCTTATGTTGTGTAGCCAGCTCCAACATGGCCCCGTTATCCTCACCTCCTGATACACCCCGTGTAGTTTCCTCCCACCCCAAACAGGGCTGGCTCTTGTAAAACCACTCGCTAGAGCAGAAATGATAATATGTGACTTCAGAGGCTAGGTCATTGTTGTGGGATCAATTGTGGACCCTAAAAAGGTAAGTTGGAAGTCCTAACCCCCATTTCTGTGAATGTGATCTTATTTGGGAATAGAGCCCATGCAGGTATAATCAAGGGTTGTATTGAATTTGGCTGGACCCTAAATCCAATGACTGGTGTCCTTATAAGGACAGAGAGACACAGAGCAGACAGACACAGGGAGAAGACCCTGTGAAGATGGGACCGAGTTTGAGTGATGCTGCCACAGGCCAAGGAACACCAGTGGCCACCAGAACCTGGGAAAGGTGAGGAAGGTCTCTCCTCTAGCTCCTTCGGAGGGCATGTGGTCCTGCTGACACCTGGATTTCAGACTTCTGCCCTCCAGGACTTTGAGAGAGCAAACGTATGTTGTGTGAAGCCACGCTGTTTGTGGTGATTTGTTACAGCAGTCCTAAGAAACTCCTCTTGTCAGGGGAGGCCTTGTGAATCCCTCCTTGCTCTCTCTTGAATCACCATCCCAGAGGCCAGCTGCCACGTCATGAGGCTACCCAAGCAGATCTGTGAGAGGTCCACATGGCCAGGAACTGAGGCTTCCTGTCAACAGCCAGCACCAACTTGTCACCATGTGAGTAAGCAGATCCAACAGTCATAGTCTGTCCTGCAGATGACTGTTATCCTCTTAAGAAATAATGAGCCAGAATACCCAGTAAAGCCATTCTCCAGTTCCTGACCCACAGAAACTGTGATAATTCATATTTATTATTGTTTTAAGCTACTAAGTATTGAAGTAATCTGTTATGCAATAGATAACTAATATTGATACCTATCATATTGGGGCCTCTGTATAACCTGAAATGGGAAGATTTGTATTTTATAATTCTCATACAGTACTTAGAGTGGTCAGAGGCCCCGGTGCTGTTCTCTCTGGGGACAGTTCCAGAATGGACTCCACAGCCATTTATAGTGAGGCGTCCTACTTATTCATTCACCAATTAGCACATTCCATGTGCCAGACGCTGTCTTAGGGGCTGGAGCTATAGAGGTGAGCAGTCCTATTCATGACTGGTGGCCATGACGGCCATTCCTTTGCTAGTAGACAGATAATGGGCAAGAACTGTACTCATTTGCAGAGGCAGAAGGAAGAAGGGGCATTGAGACACCAAGAGGAGAAGTCTTCTTTGCTGTGACCCTGCAGAAGCAGGAAGAGAACCAAGTTCAAGGGTCTACAAGACCCTGAGAGATAAGAGTTGGAACTGGGATCCAGACTCCCATCTCTGGTCTTGGATTTGTGCTACCTGAACTACATGAGGTGGGTTCATGGTACCAAGGTCCCTGCAGGTACTTGGAGGCATGGCCTTGAATCCTGCTGGAACACTGTCCTTTGGATAATAGTTTCTCTGTGGGAAGATGGAGGCCCAAAGTCCCAGGGTCTTAGTTCTGCTCTGTCAACTTGGCCAAGTCACACCTGCAGATTCTTTACACTACCAAAGGACACCTCAGCAACTCCCTCTGATATAGCACAAGCCTAAAAGTGAGAAGCTGGCCCTCACCTGCATCAGAGTCCCAACCCTCTTAGTAGTGGTGCTTTCTAACTAAAGAGGCTGGATCAGAATTTGCCACCTACAGAAATCTATCAGACTGACCCCTTCCAAGGTCAACTTGCACACCTTGCAGATAATAGCCATCATTTCTGGAGGATTTAATCAGCAGCAAGTGATGCCTCTAATCTTCACAGCATCCCCCAAGGCAAGGGATTATGACCCACACTTGATAGTTCAGGAAAGTGGAATTCGGGACAAAGCCCAAGGTCACACAGCTAATGAGGGACAGAGCTGGGACTCCCCCAAGCCTGTCAAATCCTAAAGCCCCTCATGTCCACCTGCCTCTCTGTGGCACAGAGGGTGACCTGGGCATTCAGTCTGGGGATTAAAGCCAGTGCCCCAGGTACTGGGGTTCTCTCCAGCCTCAGGGATTACCATGGGCAGGGGGTGGGGCAGGGAGACACTGGAGGCAGTGAGGTAGCACAGAGTGGTGGTTAAACAGATTGGAGTCTGATGCCAGACTGTCCAGGTTTGAAACATAGCTTTTCTTTATGCTCTAAGTCTAAGATTCCTCTTCTGAAAATTGGGGATGAGAGCACGTATCTCCTTGGGTTGTGGGAAAATTAAACCAGATAATGCATAAAATTCATGGCAAGAGTAAACAGTCCACTACATTTTTACTCTGTTGCTATTATAACATTATTCTTCCTCTATGGCCACTAGACTCTTCTATCAGGTCAATATTTGAAAAAGGGACACATTTAAATGAAACAGGTGTATAGCTGGAAGCTGATAGGAATTTGTGACTGGAAGGTTGTTTTATGTTTTTGGAGGGTTTCTCTTCCAGCTCTAAGACAGCTCCCTGTGTAAGGTGATGAGTGTGATTAATTGCAATCAGCTCCTCTCCACATAATGAGGAAAGTTGGCTGTCATCCTGTGGCTTCCATCCAGGTGGGTGAAATTACTCACTGTGTCCACAGGATGTCGCTATCAATCGTGTTTCAACTACCTGCAGCCAAACAGATACTCAGGGCATGGAATTCATTAGCAGATTCCCAATCAGGGAACATTCCTCAGCAACGCCCTTTGAAAGGCTTTTTATTTATTTATTTATTTATTTTTTATTTTTGAACTGAACTGGGGGCCTCACCGCATTCAGGAAGCACACCCCAGTTCAGCATGTGGGTCTGCCCAGGCCGGAGCCGGGATTCGATCCTCAGTCCTCGGGGCTTCAAAGCGAGTGCTTAACCCACTGAGCCATCCCGGCTTTCCCTGAAACGCTTCTTGACAGCACAACACTGAAAGTTGGAGGAAGTTGTGGTGGGAAGTGACATGGCCTAGGTGACCCAGGGAGTTGGGTGCTGAGCTGGAAGAGTATCGGGGTCTTCTGCTACCCAATTAGGTGCAGCAACCTCACATCCTATGTGTGTAAGAGGATTGGCAGGGACCGGAGCCTGGTTTCTGGGTCAATAGGGATGGTCACCTCAAGAAATGTGATTTGAAAATGGGGTTCAAGGTGGCATTAAAGGTCTTCTGATCTATTCCCTTGAACCCTACATTCCTTTTTTCTTTTTTTTTTTTAAGATTTATTTTATTGTTTTTAAGAGACAGAGAGAAGGGGGAGGGCCCAGAGCAGTCTCCATAGTTGAACGTCATCAGTTTTCGACAGTTTCATTCCACACAGGTGGGTGGGGGCTGTGCAGGGCAGGAACTGGGCTGGGGGCCTCCTGTATGCGAAGCACACCCCAGTTCAGCATATGGGTCTACAAGGCCCAGGGCTGGGATTTGATCCTCAGTCCCCATGGATGCAAAGCTAGCGCTTAACCCCACTGAGCCATTCTGGTGTCCCTGAACCCTACAATCTATTGGGTTGCAGTCCACCTCTCTGGGCTCTCTAGGCTGCCTTTCTGATGACTATTGTTTTAATGTCAGAATAGCAACCTTCATTGTTAACTTGGGGAATGCTCCAAAAGCCAGCTCCTTCAGGAGAATGCTCAGTCTAACCCCTGCTGCTAAGCTGAGGGGTCTCTACAGGACTCTGGAGCCTGGGCATGCATAACACAGGGAGAAGATGCTGCCAGCCAACATGAATTCCTTCATCTAGAGTCATTTTTAGGAGCCTATTCTGATTTTAGATGAAGTGTCAGCCATGCGAGATGCCAAGAGCCAGTGCTTCCTGGCCTCAGCTGCCTACCTGTACAAAGGGAGGGTGTCCTGAGGGGAGGGAGCATGCCTGAGGAGGGTCCACTGTCCTGACACAGTAGATGCTCAAGAAGCCCTGTTGCTGTCTCCTTCCTGGTTTCCTCAGAGTCTTATGTAGGGGCCAGCCTCGCCCCATCCTGAGGCACTGCTCTTTCTTTGATAATGCTGAGTAGTTTCTGTGATTTCTCTCCTCTCACTCTTCATTTTGCCATAAGCACCTCTCAGCAGCAGAGCTATTTGTCCTGGGGCTCCACTCCAATGACCAAGAGGACCCTGCCTCTGAGCTCCTTGGCCTCAGGGGAGTTGGCCTCAGCCTTCAGAAGCAAACAATGCGTTAGAAAGCAGAGCACATCCTCCTGTGTGAAAGGGCAGCCCAGGCCTCCTTGCACTGTGCATTTGGGCAGAGGTGGGTCAGTGAGGAAGAGCTCAAGGGGACAGCCTTCACCCCCCATTAGTCAGAGGAAGGCTTCCTGGAGCAGGTAGGATCCC
Source organism: Craseonycteris thonglongyai (assembly GCA_004027555.1). Taxonomy (NCBI): domain Eukaryota; kingdom Metazoa; phylum Chordata; class Mammalia; order Chiroptera; family Craseonycteridae; genus Craseonycteris; species Craseonycteris thonglongyai. The sequence continues at coordinate 27,937 of PVKE010011940.1, read as the reverse complement.
CCCTCCCCCATCCCCGGTGAGATGTGGAAATGACAGGAGTGAGAGGAGACCAGGGATATGGAACTGTGGTTTCATTTTTCCTGAGAGCTGTTGGGAGTAGAGATGAGGATTGGGAGAGGTACAATTATCTGGGATTGGTTTACTTCTATTGCTTTTTTAAATCGTGTAAATAATCAATGTTCATTGAAAAAAATAGAAAACACACATAAGCCAAAAAAAAAAAGGCAAAGATCATCTATTAACAGCATCTTGGCAAATATCCTATTTGTATACTTAAACACACAAGACAATACTTTGGTTTCCTCTATAAAATGTTTTCCTGCGTATGGCTTTAAAACCTGCTTTCTTTTCTTCTTTGCTCTTTTTTTTTTGGAACGAACAGTATACAAGGTTATCTTTTCAGGCCAACAGATAAGTACATATCCCCTCTATTGATGTCCCTTCTATTATTGGCTCTGCGGCGGTATCTGGGGATTGGGAATGTCTCGCTCTTTCTGCCTCCCTCCCCTCGACAGCAAAAATGACCTGGGCACCTGCGTGGGGCTTGGAGCCAGACATGGTCCTTGGGCAGCTGGGGAAGTTTGGAGATGAGCAAGGCACAAATAAGGACACACTATCCCAATAGACGCATGAAGATGTTGATCACTTGGGCCCACAGCAGGGACAGAGCCAGTGAAGGGGTGGGGAGGCGAAGAGGGCAAAGCTTCATGGCAGGGGTGCAGGAGCCCCCTATGGTGGGGAGAAGCAGCAGCTGGGAGGCTCGGGCAGTGGGACGGTTAGGGTTCTGGGGTCAAATACGGTTCTGGCTCTGTTACCCACCCAGCTGGGACATTTGAATAAATGGCCGAGCCTTGGCTTATCATCTATAAAACTGATAATGGCTACTGAACACACTGATGTAAGTGTAAGGATCACATGAGAGAATTTAAAGATGTATTTTTATTCTTTTTGACAGAGACAGAGTGAGACAGAGAGAAGAGGAGGGCCCAGAGCAGTCTCTATAGTTGTACGTCATCAGTTTTCAACATGGTTTTATTCCACACAGGTGGGTGGCCGGCCACACAGGGTGGGAACTGGGCTGGGGGCCTCCTGCATGAGAAGCACACACCAGTTCAGCACATGGGTCCACATGGGCCGGGGCTGGGATTCGATCCCTGGTCCCCAGGGCTTCAACGTGAGCGCTCAACCCACTGAGCAATCCCAACCTCCCCAAGAGAGAATTTAAATTTTTATTATTATTATTATTAGCTTTGTTGTTGTTGTTGTTGTTGCTATTGACTAGGTATTGCAGAAGACTCTGTCCTTCCCCACCATACCCACCCCATAGCCTGTATTTCTGATTTCTCTTTCCTTCCGGCCTCCTGGCCGCTGCCGCAGGAGGGAGCTGCTGCAGTCACAGCAGCAGGCCACAGGAGGGCAGCAAGCCCTCTGGAATGGGGGGGGGCTGCCTCCTGCTCCCACTTCTCAGCCTGCAGACCTGGGGAGCCCGGAAAAAATGGAGTGATGCTGCCTAGAGGGTTTCCAGGGTCCTCAGGCTGAGCTGGCCCCCCGGCAACCAGAGTTTCCCAGCAAGCAGGGTGGCCTGACAGGTCTTGCTGGCCTGGAGGGGGACTGGATCTGCTAAAGACAGAACCTGGAAAAGGGCAGGGAGTAGATGGGAGGGTCTTTCCTCTGCCAGGAACCTACAAAGCTCCTGGGACCAGAAAAGGCAGCCACACCCAGCCCGGGTAGGCAGCCCTGGGAAGCTAACTGGTTCATCCTGGTCTTTGGGACAAGCCAGAAGAGGGAATGAAGTGAAGTAAGGGGGAACCGCAGTAGCACAATGATTAAGCCTATAAGCTCTGAGCCTGATGGGACCTGGCTTCTAGTCCTGGCTCTGGCACTTACAGCTGTGTGACCTGGATCAAGTCATTTAACCTCTCTGAGACTTCATTTCCCTACGTGTAAATCACAGTGGTACCTACCTCATAGAGTTTGTGAAAATTTAGTCAGATAATATGTGAAAAGTACTTGGCATACTGCACTGTGAGCGCCCAATCAAAGGTTGCTGGAGTTATTTGTATTATTATCAGGTAAGTTGGCCTGGAGAGCTAGGAGACAGCTGTGTATAGAAAATGCTCATGTGTTTCCCCAAGTTCATAGCTATGGCTGGGTTTTCTTTTCTGTGCAGGGCCAGATGAGGGTGTGGGTGGCTGGGAACGGAGAGAAAGGAATGGGGGGGTGGGGGATAGTTGGAGGGTGAGGATGTACCTTTGAAATCAAGTGAAGGCTCTAATTGTCCTCCTGGTTAAAGAACATCCTGGATTTGTCCACACTGCATCCCCCTCCCCACACACTGCCCTTGAAGGCCCCCCACCTTCTCCCAGGAGTGTGGGACAAGTGCCTCAAGCTGGATAAGAGAGACAGAGGTGCATGCACCTGTGTTTGTGCAGGTGGAGGAAAGAGGGTTGTACTCAGCTGGAGGGACCTTTGGCCTGGGCAGCAGGTGGAGTGGGGTCATGGAGGGTTGCTGCTGACCACCAGACAGCTTCTCCAGTGGGTGGCAGGTAGAGGAGAAAGGGGACTCCATGACCTTGAGCAGCTAAGGGCGTGATGGTCAACTGGGTGCACTCTGGGAAGCAGGTACCCCTGAGGGCCTCCTTGCCCACACACAGCAGCGAGGACCCTGCACCAGGCTTCCCCCCTCCCCCTCCTACCGTGCAGGCCTCCCCATCCCCCTCCTACCGTGCAGGCCTCCCCCTCCCCCTCCCACCATAACTGCTAATGGAAGACGGGCTTTACCCAGGGCAGAGGTCTCTGCTCTGGCAGGTGGACTGGTGGTGGGTGACAGAGAGTGAGAATGTGTCTGCCTACATTCTTTTAACTTCTCCAGAAGGGTCACCCAGGGGTCTCCATTACGAACGGTCTTGAGCTAGTACAATTTTCTCCTACAATTTAATCTACTCCCTGGATGGCCTCCAGTATGCAAGCCACTGACAATCACCAGTCTCTGCAATTGATTTCCTGGAAGCAACTAGCCCAGCCAATGGCCACTTGATGGATATGTGCTAGGGGGACTGGTGCAGCGAGCGGGGTATAGGAGGCTGCAAGCCACCCTCCCACACCATGGCAGGGCCTGTAATTGTAGGATGCATGCTCTTTGGCTCACCTGCTTCACCTTGAGGAATCAACTCACCTGTACACCAGGAGGCCTGGGCCAGGAGGCTGGCTGCAGAGCTGTTTGCATGGACAAACTTGGAGATGCTTTATCTGTCCATGAGCGAAGGGGACTGCTACCTTCTGAAGGTGGAGGGCATCCCCCTAGAACTATGCAGAGGCTCTATTTACCCTAAAAGCCTTTGGACCCATGTGCCCAGGACTGGGTGGGTGATGAGGACCCTGAGTGAGGATAAGAATGGAAGGGGAATGTTACACCCACACAGGCAATATTATGCAGAAGTTTATAAAACCAAAGCAAACAAGGAAGCTCCTATACATTGACATGAGAAAATGTTCAGGATATATAGAGTTTAAGGGGGAAAAGTCACAGAGCAATATAATTAGTTAGCATGATCCCATGTATATAAAAGCAGAGAGGAACAAAGATCCTGGCATTATACACACGGGTGTGTATAAATACCCAGAAAAGGTCTGGGATGATATATGATACACAGCCAACTACCACTCCAGGTTACTGGTAGGAAAAGAGAGTAAAAAATGGTCCTCCTGGGGAAGCTGGGATGGCTCAGCGGGTTAAGCGCACGATTTGAAGCCCCAAGGACCGAGGATCGAATCCCGGCCCCGGCCCATGCGGACCCACATGCTGAACTGGAGTATGCCCCCAGTTCAGTTCCTGCCGGGACCTATGTGGGAGGCTCCCGGCCCAGTTCCTGCCCTGCACAGCCCTGTGCCCACCTGTGGAGTGAAACTATGGAAAACTAATGTCAACTATGGAGACTGCTCTGGGCCCTCCCCTTTCTCTCTGTCTCTCTCTGTCTCTGTTTCTCTCTGTCAAAAATCAATAAAATGGGGAAGCCGGGATGGCTCAGTGGGTTAAGTGCTCACTTTGCAGCCCCGGGGACCGAGGATCAAATCCCAGCGCCAGCCCATTGGAACCATGTGCTGAACTGGGAGCTCCCCCAGTTCAGTTCTCTCTGTCTCTGTCTCTGTCTCTCTCTCTCTCTGTGAAAAATAAATAAATTAATTAACTTAAAAAAAAAATCAATAAAATAAATCTTTAAAAAAAAAAAAAAAGGTCCTCCTTTCCTCTGTGCTTCTTGCCAACTCCCTCATCCACTCCAGCCGTATGAAAAGTGCCATTCCCTACTCTCCTTCTGGGGACAGTTGGGTCCCTCTCAGGTACCCAGCATAGGAGAGCTGGACATTACGTGGACCCACATCCAAAGGCCCCTGTGACATTGAAGGGGACCAAGAGCAGCCCAACACCCCTCTAGACTTCTGACCCGAGTCCTACGCTGTGGTGGCCATGCTGTTTGGGAGGCACAGGAGAGAGCCTGCAGAGGGGAGCCACGCTCCTCCTGAGAGGCTGCAGGGGCTGGAGCGTGGAGCTTATCAACTAAAGCTCCTTTTTCTAGGGGGACACCCCTCTGTCACTGCCGGCTGATCCCTCCACCCCAGGGGTTGGTGGGAAGGGGGAAGGAACAGCTTCACTTCATTCCTCAGCCCCACCACCTCCAGGATGCTGGGGAACCCTAGCCTGTGAGGGGAGGCCCAGCCCCCTGTAGGCCTCTGGATCTAAGCAACTTTGCTGGTAAGGGAGTCGGGGCACAACTATCCCTGTACCAAGCCAGGGCCCCTCAACTCTCTCCCTGGCCTGGCACTGCCCATATGGTCCCACAAGCTCTGGGCAGAGGCTGTGGCCTTCCAGGGCTCTGCTCTGAGACAGGGGCCCTTCCATCCTGGAGAGCTGGTTGTCTGCCTGGTCTACGGTAGGCCCGGCCCGGGTGCCCTGGGAGCCTTTACTTCCTTCTTGTTGTAAAAGGAAGAGCAGGGAATGGTGGCAGGACACCTGGGCCGCACATCGGGTGCCATGAGCCTCCCTGGGAACTTGACACTTAGCTCATTCGTACCTTTTAACTGTGCCACCTGTAAGTGAGGCTCAGATACAGGGGGGTGGGGGGGACTTGGCCACACAGCCACACAACTAACGTAGAGCTGAGATCTGTGCTCGGGTCCCTCTGCTCCACAGGGCAGCTCATTCCCATGGCCCTAGTGCAAGCTCACGGCCCAGTGAGCTGCAGGGAGGGTGTGCTTATCGCTCACACCTGGAGGGAAAATAGTGATGAGGGGTCAGCAGTGAGGACCTAAGCTGGGCAGGAACCCAAGGCAGAAGCTAGCCTCCAGGTTCTCCCAAGGGCTCCCAGCCTCTCCCTGAGCAGCTCTCTGAGGCGGCTGCTTCCAGGGGTCCTCCTGGCTTTCCAGTTCTCTGGGGCTTCCCTGGCTTGGGCTGGCTTTACTTAAGCGGTGGGAGGCAGGCTCATCAGGCCTTGCCGCTCCTCGTGGATTGATTGGCCTTCTCCCTGGCATCCATCTCTCCTGGCCATACAAGCGAGACTCCCTTCTGAATTCTCACCCCCTCCTGCCAACATCTTTCAGCTAAGACTGGGTCTTCCATGATAGCGAATCAGCAAAGTCTGACGCTTCCTCTGGCTCAGATCGCAAGTCTGCCATTGCCAGCCAAGTGACCTTCAGACTGTCTCTGAACATCTCTGTATGTCAGTTCCTCCCTCTGTAAAATGGGGGCGATGTGGGGAGGCCAGGATGGCTCAGCAGGTTGAGCCCTCATATTGCATCCCTGGGGTCCGAGATCAAATCCCAGCCCTGGCCTGTGTGGACTTGTATGCTGAGCTGGGGTGTGTCTCCAGTTCGGTTCTCATCGGGGTGAGCCTCCCATGGTGTGGGCATGCCTCTCATGTGGGAGGCCCCCGGCCTGGTTCCTGCCCTATGAGGCCCCACGCCCACCTGTGGAATGAAACTATATTGAAAACTAATTTACAACTATGGAGGCTGCTCTGGGCCCTCCCCCTTCTCGCTCTCTCTGTCTCTCTTTCTCTCTCTTTCTGTCTCTCTCTGTCTCTGTCTCTCTGTGTCAAAAACAATAAAAATAAATCTTTTTTAAAAATGGGGGTGAAGACAGCAGTACTCCCAGGGCTGTTGTAAGCATTACCACACATACAGAACCCAGCACCTCCCAGCTGGTGGTTGGCACTCCACACGTCTTTGCTGTTACTGTTGTCTCTTCCTCCACATGCCTCGTGAAGGTTGGGTCATTCAGCAGACCCACGGCTGGGAGGAAATCAGAGTGGGCTGGATGGAAACGAGCCCATGCGCCTGATGAAACTGCCAGATGGTGCTTTGCTCAGAGCTGTATAAGGGAAGAACAAGTTCATGTGACAGCTGGGGAGGTGGGAGAGACCAAGAAGGGAAATAACAGGGACATGTTTTTAAATGCTCTATTTTTTTTTGCTCCCCACCTTTCCCAAGAGCCTGCAGCCTCCAATACTCATTGTTAGGTTTGCAGGACACCGGGAGGGAAGACGGCTGGGTGTCTCTTCTCTCAACAGATGCAGGAATTCCTGGAGCATCTTGTAAAAATGCCCCATGGAGAGGTGGGGCAGCGGGGGAGTGGGGGGCAGTGAACACTGGCCAGCCCATCCTTAGGGAGATGCAAAGGGCCTGGGGCACTGATGAGCTCAATCACTTCCAGGTCCTACAAGAATATTTAATAGTAACTGTGGGCAAAGCCAGTGTGAACATGTCTAGCAGATGGTGTTTTCTCTTGGTTTCTTTCTCCCTGCAAGGAACCCTTAAAGAAACAAAGTGTTTTTTAATTTAAAAAAAAAATAACACTCAGAATCCTTGTAATTGGCCTTAAAAACTCCTGATGGCTCCTTTTCTGGAACATTTGTATTTATCTGTCTTCCCCACTAGGCTGCCCTGAGGATGAGATAGCATGTGTCCTGATGCCCACGTGGAACACGTGAATGATGGAGGGAGGGCTCTGAAAGCCTGGGATCTCTAACTGAGAACATGTGAAAGGGCCTCGTACAGCGTCTAGCACATAGCAGAGACTCCATAATGGCCACTTGACTGTGAGTATGGTGTGGAGCTGTGCAGTCATCACCAACTTTGGCTCATTTCTGGGCTAATAGCATCGGGAAGCAGGTGTGACCACATCCAGCTCATCCAGGCTGACCTAGTGAACATCATTCAGTCCTTCTTTTTCCTGCATGAACCTGGCTTCAACTGCTCACGGTGTCAGCTCCCAGCTGGCTTTCTGCTTGGTGGGTCACAGTCACCTTTGGCTGCCCATGGTCTTCTACACACGCGTGTGTTCAGGGCTGCTTCCTGAGGAGGGTAGAAGCTGTGTCGAGTGGCCCCCAGTTCAACAATGCAGTTTCCTTTGCTCCTGGGATCCCGATGCCTCTGGAGGATAAGGAGGCGCTGCCCTCACCAGCTCCTTTCTGCCGCTGAGGACTGAGTTCCCAGCAACAGGATTCATCATCAGACCAGTGCTTCCTGGAAACATTGGTGAGATCAGGTGACCAGAGGCCTCTAGATGCCATCTGATGTAGCCACTCCCGTTCCCGCCCCTCAGCCAGTCTGGGCACTCAAGTGACCCGCTGTTCCTTGAGGTTCCCCAGGGCAGACAAGCCCTCTGGCTGGGCTTCCTGGTGACAGGCAATGATGGTGCAGGGCTGGGTGCTTAGGATGCCTACAAGACCACGGCACCCCAACCCCTGCCAGCTCATCTCGGACTGCTCTGTCCCCTCAACCCCCACACCACCTGCAGGCCTCCCTCCAGGTGTGCCAACATGCCTGCTCATGCCCATGCTGGGCCTTTGCATAAGCCAGGAACATGGTCAGAACCTCCTGGGAAGCTTGTTCAAACACAGATTTCTCAGCCTCACCTCCAGAGTCCCTGATTCAGTAGATGTGGAGTAAGGCCCATGAATTTGCATTTCTGACAAGTTCCCTGGTGATGCTGACTGCTGGCCCAGGGCCCACACTTTGAGAACTACTGTAAGGTGACCAGATTTTAACATTGGTAAAGCGGGACACCATTGGTGGGGGGGAGGGGGTTCTTGATTAAAAATTTGGTCTATCTCCCGCCATTCCCTAGCTTGTCGTGCATTCTTTCCAAAAATCGGGACTTTTTTAAAACGCTGTGGGACATGAGACAAATTGTTAAAAATCAGGACTGTCCCGCCAAAAGCGGGACGTCTGGTCACCCTAAACTACTGGCATAAGCTTCTCATCTGTCACTTCCTCAGGAAGCCTTCCTTGACTTCCCAAAGCAGATGAGGTCTCCTACTACATGCCTCCATGGGACCCAGTACTTCTCCCCTGTCACGGCACATCACATTGTGCCATTGCTATAAATTTGTGAAGATATTAAATCGATGCCAGTCTCCCTTTTAAGCCTGTGTGTGTTTGGTTTCCCACTATCTCCCTGGTGCCCAGTACTGTGCCTTGAACATAGCAGGAACTCGTCAATACATGCAAAAGAGACGCTCTTGCAGAGTAATGAGAGGTAGTGGAGGGCTGGGGTTCAGAGCATGGCAGTTGTTCCTAGCTCTGTGGCCTTGCGTTGGTTACTTAACCTCTCTGTGCCACCTTGCTCATCGGCACAATGAAAATAATAATAGTACCCAGTTCATAAGGTTGTATGAGGATTAAATGAGTAATATTCTAGGGTGCTTACAGGTATGCCCACCACATGGTAAGCACTAAGGTTATGTCTTATTGTTATCAAAGGGCTTGGCAGTGAGGCCGCTCTTGCTCTAACCAGAGTGTCCAGGGATCCGCTTCTGGAGAGTTCTCTCTGGTGGGCTTGGGGAAGACCGAAAGTAGCCCAGGGCTTGCATTTGGATGCCTCTTTCAGAATTTGCCATCCCCACCTGCCCGGGCCTCTTGAGGGTCATGTGCAGTGTGTGTTTGGGGGGTGCGGGCATGGCTCCCACCCCTCTGACTGCTCCCCCCACGCATGGAACTGGTGTTTGTGGCTTCCCTCCCTGGCCTCCTGGCTCCGCGCTGACTCACCACCAGGAGGGGGTGGTGATTAGTATGCAGGGCAGGTACTGGGAGGAAAGCTGTCTCCACACAACAGCTCTTGATGTGTCCCTCTGATTAATGTGACAGAGAGAACATTGCAGCTTTTTCCTGAATGGTTGCCACGTGGAGCCGGAGTCATTAGCATTGCGTCTCCCGCTTGCGGTGACCTGCTGACCACCCTCAGTAGATAAAAATGAAAATGGCCAAGACAGCTGCGAGGCTCAGACACAAACTGCCTGGTGGCTCTTTCACCACAGTGGAAGGTTTCCGGAATAGCTCCGTTTTCTCACGCTCCTGTAAAGGCATCCTTAAAGTTGGCGCTTCTGTGGTGACCAGTGAGGGCAGACCCCTTTCTCAGGGGTGGATCCCCAGAATGAGCACAAGCATCATTGCCCAAACCCCAGGGGGAGAGGAGATGAGAGGTGGGGATCGGGGTTCTAGGCAGAGGGAGCAGATTGGGTGCAGGCTGAGGGGGGTCTGCACCAGGGCAGAGAGGGCAGGTGGCAGGGAGTGAGCAGGGAGACTGGGGACCCGGACTCTATCCTGAAGGCAGTGGGGAGTTGCATGCGGTGGAGGGAGGGTATCTTACAGGGAGTAAGACAGGGTGTTATAGAGATCCCGCCGTCTCTAGTGTGATGGATATAGGGTGCCCACTGTGAAAACCGGGAGAACAGTTAGGAGGCCACAGCCCAAAGCCAGTGGTGCTGCAGTTGCCTTGAACGAGCACCATGGCACCTCTCTGGGCACTTTCTCCCGACCCCCGGAGCTTGATAGCTGTTGTCATCTCTGAAGCACAAAAGCTGCTTTGCTCAGAGAAACAGACAACCAATGGCAACCTGACTAGTCACCCAAGGCTGGGAGCGAGGGTGGGAGGGACTCCTGTATCTGCTCCTGCCTTGGCTCTGTGGGGTTGGCTTCATGGTGCCATGCTGTTCTGTATCTTTGTGTTTTTGACCCTCCCCCCAATTTGCCACTTTTCCTTCTCTGAGTCTCAGTTTCCCCATCTATGTGGTGGAGGGAGGGGCAGGGCGCCTCACAGGCACACCGGCTCCCAGCAAGCTAGAGCCCTTGCCAGCTCCACAACCCCGCCACTGCCCACACCACCACCACGGCCCTGTCTGGGGGATGGTCTTCAAAGCCAGCCCCACAGCGCCCAACTCCAGAACGCAGGCCTCTGACCACAACCCGACTGGAAGGGAATGAGCGATGGTGCTGGTTGCAGAGTCCGCAGGAGAGGCTGGGAGGAGGCTGCCGAGAGAGAGAAATCATCTTGTGATGTGCCAATTACTGATCAGCTGGGACATAATTGCGGGGCTGCCACCCCGGCTGCTGGAGGTACGAGGTCTCCCTCTCGTTAATCAGTGATAATCCAGAATTACGACCCTTAATGATTTGCAAAGATACTTATGCACACACGCACACATGCTCTCACACAGACACAAGTAATTGATAATCAACCATGTAATTTGAGGCAATAATTCTGCCCAGGCCAGATGACAGACTTCACCCTACCGGCAGAGCAGAGCCCAGCTCAAGGCGGACCCCTGCCATGGGGGCAGCTTCTTTGGGGGGCGGGGAGGGTGGCTCCTTTCCTGCTCCAGAGTCAGTGCCCAGGGGGGCCTCCAACAGTCTCTAGGCAGTAGGATTATGAGATTTTGTTTGTTTCCTACTTTAACTTTCCTATATTTTCTATTGTTTGCATGTTCTTTGTAGTATTTAAAAACATTGCTATTGTTGTTGCTTATTCAGGGCCCTAAATCAATGGTCCTAACTTAAGTATGTATTTAAATCACCTAGAGAGCTGGTTAAAATGTGGGCCCCATCCCACGAGGTGTAGATTCCAAAACCTGGTGTGGGGCCCAGGACTCTGCATATTGAGTAAGCTGCCCAAGTGATGTGGGTGCCGATGGTCCACAGATGGCTCTTTCGGAACTAATACCCCAAACAGTGGCTCTCAGCCCTGGCTGCACATTAAAATCACCTGAGGAGCTTTCAGAACGTCTGATGCCAGCGCCTGACCCTCAGAGATATTCACTGATCTGGGTGCATACTGGGCATCAGGATTATTTTTGGAAAGGTGATTGAGACCCATGCCTATCATCCTAGGTGGGTCCAACTAGCATCTGTCCTCCCAACCTGTTCCTGTGCTCTTTACCTTGGGGACCTCCACCACAGTTATCTGAAACTCCAACATGCATGAGGATCACCTGGCTATTCACGAAAACGCAAATTCTCCTTCAGAAGTTTGTGGGGTGGGGTTTGTGCTCCTAACACGTTCCCAGGTGACCATGATGAGGCTGGTCCTGGAGAGGCAAGACTCTCTCTTTCTTCAAGGCCCAAGCATGTGAACTCCGGTGCCAGAGAGTCCTGTTTACAGATCTTTTCTTCTGAGAAAGGCCCAGTGCTGGTGCTGGGCCTGTGAAGATGAATCCAACAGTCGTGTTCAGGTGGCTGACTGCCTGTGAGTCATATATTAGGGCCTTTTAGGTTCCTTAGAACAAGACACGCTCAGGCTAACTCCGGTGATGTGGCCCCAGGAAGTAAGGAAAAGTGGTGGCTGCCCTTAAAGACACAAGATAATTCTTGAGAAGCCAGGCCCAGAGCATGAAGAAGCCACTGGGCAGGAGGGCCAGGTAAGACAAAACATGGTGGGGGCCTAGCCAGCTTTAGCGGGTCCTTGGAAATGAGAGATTCTTGGGATTAGGCCCAGGGCCTGGAAGAAAGGCTGGGGATAGTCAGTCTCTCACTTTGGCTCCAGGCATCACCCCTCCCAGTATGAGCGCACTCTTCCCCATCAAGAGGAACAATCTGGGGGAAGCCGGGATGGCTCAGTGGGTTAAGTGCTCACTTTGCAGCCCCGGGGACCGAGGATCGAGTTCCAGCCCTGGCCCGTGTGGACCCATATGCTGAACTGGCGAGTGCCCCCAGTTCAGTTCTCACTGGGGTGAGACCCCGGCCCAGTTCCTGCCCTGTGCAGCCCCGTCCACCTGTGGAATGAAACTATGTGGAAAAACCAATGATGTGCAACTATGGAGACTGTCCTGGGCCCTCCCCCTTCTCTCTGTCTCTGTATCTCTCTCTCTCTCTCTGTCAAAAACAATAAAAATAAATCTTAAAAAAAAGTGTCCAGGGGAAGCCAGGATGGCTCAGTGGGTTAAGCGCTCACTTTGCAGCCCTGGGGACCAAGGATCGAATCCCGGCCCCGGCCCGTGCGGAACCATATGCTGAACTGGGGAGTTCCCCCAGTTCAGTTCTCGATCTCTCTCTCTGTATCTCTCTTTCTCTCTCTCTCTGTAAAAAAAAAAACAAAAAAAAAAGATAATTAAAAAAAAAAGTGTCCAAGGGGAACAATCTGTTTTCCCTCCTTCTGAATGTGGCCTGCCTTGAGCTTTGTGGTACGCATGGCACTGTGCCAGCTCCACACCTAGTCCTAAAGAGCCTGGTAGCTTTTGATTTCATTCCATTGGAAGCCAACTGCCATATAAGAAGTCCACCTACCTTGAAGTGGCCATGCAGGCCATGCAGAGAGGCTATGTAAAGACACACTGGGGTGCCAGGCATGGGCATAAAGCCTTCTGGGCCCTTCCCTCCCAGTCCAGCCACCAGCTAAATGCAGCTGAGTGACTGATCCCAGTTAACGCCAGACGGAGCAGAAGAACCAACCAGTTGAGCCCTGCCCAAATTCTTGATTCACAGAATCATGAGAAATAGTAAATTGTTTTAAGCCACTAACTTTTCAAATCCACTGTTACTTGGTTATAGAGAAATGGAGCACTGAAGTTCTTAGCTCAGCTCTGATACTCACAGTTGGGTCCAGCAACCTTGTCAGGGCTCAGTTTCCTGACCTGCAAAAGGAGGGTTGAATGAAACCATGTATCTAAAACCCAGGGCCCACTGTCTAGCACACATGCCTGCTCACACCAAGAATTATGATTATTAGTAAGGTGGTGTCAAAGTCCCCATCCCCATGCTCCACCCTGACTGAGTGGCATCCATTGAGATCATCTTGCCCCAGGGGCTCACATGAATGGCCATCATTCTCCTCTAATGGGAAGGGCCTGTTACCATGGCAGCATACGTGGCTTCTGAGCCAGAGAAGCAGGGACACAAGCCCTTCTCTACCAGTTTCTAGCTTTGTGACCTCAGGAAAGTTATTTAATGTCCCTGAGCCTTGGTGTCTTCATCCTGAAAAGAGGAAATCAGTCAAGTTCCTCCTCCAGGAAGGCTACCCCGATTAACCTCTCTCTACCACATTTCTCCAAATAGAGCTTTGTCATGGTCTGCTTATAAGACAGGTGCTAGTTCTGAACTTTCAGAAGAGAGTTGAAATGAGCTGCATTGGTTAAAGAAAGGATGTAGGAACCCTGCACTGTACTTCACTAGTAAAAAATAGCTCCTCTTTATTGAATCCAAAGGGTTTGCTAATTGCTGTGCACATACTGTCCTCACACCATGTCGAGGAGGGAAGTGTTCCTGTCACTGTCGCCCTGTAGAGTGAGGAGGGGCCTTGCAGTGGACACTGTAATTGGTTGCTGTGTCCAGCGTGTTTGTGTGTATGAACACTAGCCCTTCTGCCTACATCCCTTAGGGACTCATAACAAAATATGCAAAAGAAATATTGATAGAAATCAAAACGGATGATGTCTCGTCTAACTCGCCCACCTGCCCTACCTTCGGCCTACATCCAGAAGTGGATCCCTTCTCACTAACTTTGCCGCCACCACCCTGGTCCCAGCCCCCATCGCTTTGCCTGCATTCCTCAAATAGCCCTGTTCCCCTGCTGTCCCACCCTTACCCCTGACAGAACGATGCTGTTCAAATGCAGGACAGATATGTCACTTAGTCCGCTCGAAACCCTGTGACGGCTACCGTCTCGCTCAAGGTAAACACCCGTGTCCTCTAAATGGTCCGCAAAGCCTCACGCCACCTGCCCCTCCTCATTCCCTCTGACAGTACGTCCTGTTCCCCTCTCTCGTTCCTTCCAGGGTAGCCTGTCAGTCACCAGGCGTGTTCCTGCCCCAGGGCCTTCACATCTGCCATTTTCTCTGCTTGGAACCCCTTTGTACCAAATAACTCCATGGCTCACTCTCTCAGCTCCTTCAGGTCTTTTATTTATTTATTTATTTATTTATTTTTTAAAGATTTATTTTATTGTTTTTGACAGAGAGAGAGAGAGAAAGAGACAGACAGACAGAGGGAGACAGAGAAGAGGGGAGGGCCCAGAGCAGTCTCCATAGTTGCATGTCATCTGTTTTCGACATAATTTCATTCCACACAGGTGGGCAGGGGCCTCCCACATGAGAAGCATGTCCCACGATCTGGGGGCTGAACCTGAAGGCCTCCCACATGGGAAACTTGCCCCGGTGAGAACTGAACTAGGGGCCACACCTCAGTTCAGCATATGGGTCCACAAGGGCCAGGATTCAACCCTCAGACCCTGGGACTACAAAGTCAGTGCTTGACCCACTTAGCCATCCTGCCTTCCCCTCTCAGCTCCTTCAGGTCTTTACTTTGTAATGTCAACTTCATAATGAGGCTTTCCCTGACTACTCCATTTAAAGTTGCCCCTTTATCCTGGGGCACCTAAAGCCCCTTGTCTGCTTTGGCTTTCTCCCTAGCACATTACCATCAAATACCATGTTTATGCCACTTGCTTATTTATTTTTCTGTCCCATGTTCCCCTACCCACACACATAGAATGTAAGCTGGAGTCTGTTTTGTTGACTGTTATTGCCCCAACACCTGGCAACAGCTCAATAAACTGTAACAAATGCAAAAGTCCACATGCACACGGAGTGCAAGTTGATACCATAGACATCCTCAAAAAAATAAGCTGGACCCAACTTGGGTTGTGTTTTGATATAGGTATTAAAGCCTTTCTCTAGCATTGAGGGTTTTCAGATCTCGCATTTGCTTTGTGTGTGTGTGCGTGTGAATGTGTGCATGTGTGCAGTAAAGGTCACTGGGAGTGGAAATTTGATTGTGGTAGGTGGTGGCGGATGTTAATTAAAATCCATTGAGAACATATTTCCTTGTCCTTCTGAAGCCCTCAAAGCCATGCCAAGTGAGAAATTACCCACTGGTCAGGAAGACAACAGGGATCCGGGAAGACAAATTGCCCCCACCAGGCTGACACTGTGAGGCTGAGCAGTCCAGCCAATTCAAGGAGAACTGCCCAGGTATGAGCTAGAAAACGCAGTGTGGGGACTTGCAGTGTGGACCCTCTCAGTGGTGTCCGAAGGGCTCTTCCTGTCTGCATGAGCCTCCCATGTCCACTCCAATGGCCTCTCATTAGAGGTTAGGGCTTCACCATTACCCTGGAGTAGAAGGGCCCAGAGCCAGGGCCCGTCGGGGGACCTGGTAGGTAGGAGAACCCCACATTCAGGATGTCTACCCTTTGGTTTGGAAAGATGGGGTAGAGAAGACTTCCCCATTACAGAGGAGGAAGCTGAAGCTCAGAGGCATTGCATGCCCTGGCCAAGGTCACTCCACACACTACAAGTCCAAAACACAGGAATTTTGCTCTTTGCTATGTCTGACGCAGATGGTTTCTGCGGTGGTCTCTAAGCTTGAACCAATCCATGCCTAGTTGACTCCAGAACTAACTGGCTCCAAAAATCTAGCTTCCATGTCACTCATTTTGCATCCCTCTTACAGCTTGGCACGGTGCCTGGAGATTGAAACCTGGTGGGCACTCTGTAAATATTGGGTCAATCTATTAATACCAAGCAACTAAACAAGGATCCACCGGCATCACCCCAGTACCTGCAAGCCGGTACCTTTGCTCCCAGCCAGCAGGGGGCGCGCAGACATTGTTTCTAATGGGCTTCCCCCCCACTCTCCCCTCCTGTGATTGAGCTGTGTTCAGACACACAGGGGCCTTACTTGAACCGGCCTGTTTAATGTCAGGAGCCTTCAAATTGTGCGGTCTTCCCCAGAAGGCAGCCCTCTGGCAATGCATGTGATCTAATATTTACTGAGTGGTTCCTACACCAGGCTCGGGCTAGGCACTTGACAAGCATCTCATTTCGTCTGAGGTAATAAAACGATCAATTTTACAATTGAGACTACTAAGGTACTGTTTTTACCTCATTAAATAAAATAAGAATGCAGAGGTTTGGGGCTAAGTGATTTGTCGCCCCTGTCCTTAAGACCTCCCTTTCTGCTCCCTGGTGGTGGGGCAGGGGCAGGAGGGAAAGAACCCTTCTCAGAAGAGGAATGATTCCTGCCCATTTTCCCCAGGTTCCTGCCTCCTCACCTTCTGTCACGGTCCCCCAAAGCTCTGGGCAGGCATGAGCTCTGTGCTGCTCTCAAGGGGCACCTAGGGACACTTCCTCCTGGTGTCAAGTCCAGCCACCTGGCACATACGGGCAAGTGTCTTAGGTGCTGATGGTGGTGGTGGTGGGAAGGAGGTGAGGCCCAGTCCCATGGGAGGGGAGGTGTCACAGCCTGCCACGGTAGAACCAGCTAGCCCATCCCCTCTGCCATTTTACATGGGAAGATACAAACCCAGACAGCGGAGGCCACTGGCCCACAGTCACTTAGCTTACAATGGCAGAGCCAGGGCTGGAACCCAGGACTTTGGCTGCCCATCATTGTTCAGGCTTTAGAGCTAATCATGTTCTCTGCAGCCTAGAATTGTCTCTCTCTCACCGTCCAACACTTCACCACGCCCCAGCCATATTCCATGTCAGTTCCTGCCCATCCTGTTCTGGGTCCTGCCTCATGCTCCTCTTTCATCCCTTCTCTCCCTGCATTGGAACCATTTGCTCTCTTTAATTAGTCTGTAGCACATACATTATATTCTGGGTTGACTTGCCTCAAGTCCCTAGAGAATCTTTGAAATAAGTGCCAAGGGGTACAGCCATGCAATGCATAGGGCCCTGGGCCAGGCGCTCTTATACCTGAATCTGAACTTGGCTGGGCCACTAACTTGCAGAGTATCTCAGGGAGGTCACTTCACTTCTCTGGGCCTTAGTTTTCCCTCTGGTCGAGAAAAGGGCTTTTCAGACTCTGTCCATGGAGTCTGTCTCTGGCCAGAGCGGACAGGGCCCTGCCCTGGCCCTGGATTCAAAGGCCGCACAGTCTCACGTTTTTTTTTTTTCTTAAATACTTGGGATTTGGGGAGGCAGTGTAGGTAGGTTCTGAGGCTGAGAGAAATTTGAAAACAATTTTGAGGTCCCTTCTACTCTAATCTTGTTGATCTTTGGATCTCACTCCACCCCAACCCCCCCCAGTTGCTAGCAGGAATATGGCATCTTGCATGGAATATTCTCTATACATGTTTGGTGGACAAAATTGAATATCAGGGTTGAACCTGGCTGGGCAGGGGAGGGGGCATGCAGGAAGTAAACAGCCAGAGACAGGCATGAGGGAAATGGGGTCTGGAACTGGCATCTAAGGTAACCAGGGTCTTTGAAAGGGCTAAGGCTACCTTGAGACTGCAGCTTCTGCTACTCACTTCCCCTGGGTTCCCTCCTGGCTTGCCCTGGAAGTGAGACTGCCTCTCTCACAACTCTGCTGCTGGGGGCCACCATGTCCTTGCACAAACTCTGCCCCATCCCTTGCTGCCAGGGCCGCCCACGCACTGGGCAGACAAGAGTCTGGCAGACCCTGGTGTGTGGCTAAACTCTCCTGGAACAAGGTTCAGAAGGGCCGTGGAGGAACACTCTGTGGCCTGGCCAGCCGGCCAAAAGCCAGGCGGGCCTCCAGGGCCCTGGCCCCACATCCAGGCCTTCCCGAGCTGCAGACGTCTGTGGGGCTTGTGTGGAAGGGGAGCCTTTGTGCTTTTTTGTCAGTTGCAGACCCTTTTTTACATTGTGTGGGTATGTTAGTTCTTCCAAATCTTGGCTCCACCTGGAGCTACAAATTACACTCTAGCCTTCATCTTGTAGCAGGGCTTCCATGCCCCAGGGTAATCAGGGACCACCCCGATGGTGCAAGTGTGGCTGCCCACAATTAGAAAAGCCTGTGTTACGCAGGGTTTAACTCTGACCGGGGTAAAAAAAAAAAAAAAGTCTGAGAAGAATAAAGGAAAACCACTGTTACGGCCCCAAGACATTCCATCACACACTTACTAACACAGTGTTTGAATTTCATTGTCATCGTCATCTTCGTTGTCATTCCAGCACCCGCCCACCTCTGAACTACTCTAAATTCTACTTTATTCCTAACTGCCACATTCTTTGGGTCACTCATTGCATTCATTCTTTCATTCATTCACTCACCTCAGACTGTCTCAGCAGGAAAGTCTTTAATCTTTAAGAACCTACTATGTACCAGGTTCTGTGTTAGGAACTATGCCAACTTTATTTTTAAAGATTTATTTTTATTGTTTTTGATAGAGAGAGAGATACAGAGAGAGACAGAGAGAATGGGGAGGGCCCAGAACAGTCTCCACAGTTGCACATCATTGGTTTTTCCACATAGTTTTATTCCACAGGTGGGCGGGGCTGCACCGGGCAGGAACTGGGCCAGGGTCTTGCCCCGGTGAGAACTGAACTGGGGGCACTGCCCATGCCAACTTTATTTTATGTAGTCATCACAGTAACCCCGTGAAGTTGACCTGTTAGGATGCTTTTGGCTGCAAGTAACAGCAACCTCAGTTCTATTGGATTGATCCAGGGGTCCCTCATTGAACAATGAAGGAACGGACGATCTCAGGAAATAGTCCAGAGGTGGGTAGCTCCAAGGCAGGATAATCCAGCAGCTGAATTGTGCCACCAGGACCCAGGTTCTCTTTTTTTACTAAAGTGTGAGTTTAAATTTATTTTCTTTATTTTATTTTATTAATTTTTTGACAGAGAGAGAGAGAGATACAGAGATAGAGAGAGAACTGAACTGGGTGAGCTCCCAGTTCAGCATATGGTTCCGCACTGGCCGGGGCTGGGATTCGATCCTCAGTCCCCGGCGCTGCAAAGTGAGCGCTTAACCCACTGAGCCATCCCAGCTTCCCCAGGACCCAGGTTCTTGCCACAATTCCATTCTATTACCTTTAGCATGGTGGCTTGGTTCTCTGAGTAGCTGTCTTTATCATGGCAAAATGGCTGCTGTGGATCCAGCTATCACTCTAGACATAACATCTGGCTGCAGCACAATTGCTCCCTTTTTGTTTTAGGAGCAAGAGGCTATTTCTTAGAGCAAATCTCTATACACACACCAAAGAGATCCCTCCCTACATCTCATTGACTAGAACTAGGTCACAGATCCATCCTAAAATGAATCACTGGCAAGCGGAACCTAGGATACCAAGATTAGTTGAGACTAATCAGGATTTCTCCCTCCCCCCACTCCAGGCACATGGAAGAGTGAATGGACTTCTGAGAAAAAAATCGGGGCACCGAGGAAGAAAGCAGTAGTAACCACTGGAAGGCAATCGAGAATGTCTGTCTGCCGCACGGTAATTACTGTTATCTTCATTTTACAGATGGGAAAACTGATGCTAAGAGAGATGAATAATGACTTAAAGTCACAACTAGAGGCCAAATTAGGATTTGAACCTAGAACTGTTTGAGTCCAAAGCCCTGGCTCTTTCTACTATAGGATGTACCAAGCACTATTCTCTATCTGCTAATGAGTAAGAAAGATTCTTATATCCACATCTACCTCTCAAATTCTTGCTGGAACAAGGGTGGGTATAAATAATATACACACACACTCACATACTGTTTTACTGCTAGTAAAACTATATTAAAAGAATTTACATTTAGATACAGTCATTTGACTAGCATTTATTTAGGGCCTTCTACCCCCACCTCCCCTTTTATTTGGGGGGATAGAAGGTAAGCCCTAGCCTTGAACTTCAACAAATCACCAGTGGGGGAGTTAGTGTTCACAGATAACTACAACTCTTTGTGATATATGTGGCTTGCCATGGGATTATAGAGCTGGAGATGCTGGAGACCCGTTTCATAGGAAAGGTGAAAATTGAGTTGGGTTTTGAAAGGTGCGTGGAAGTTTGCTCAAAGAAGAGCGGGTAAACATTCTTTTTAGGCAGAGAAAAGAGCCCTGCAAATGCATGGGCTTGAAAATTCATGTGGTGTTTGAGGAACAAAGAGGGATTTAATGTGGTCAGAAAGTAAATGAGGGTCAGGAAGAGGCAGAAAGAGGGGTTGGAGGCAGTTTCCCATGGGCCTTGTGTCAAAGCAAAGGAGTTTGTCTTGATTTTGTTAGGCATCTGGAAGATTTTTAAACAAGACAATAAAGTGATGGGATTTGAATGATTTTGATGAGAAGGTGTTCTCTCTGACATCAGCACTGTGGCCACTTGGGGGTCATGTGCCTATACAGGGATGAGCCGGACCTTCCAAGGGTTCACGAAGGCCTACAAAGACTAGGAATAACTTGATTAACGAATCCATACTGAGCAAAAACACTGATTCTGAGATTACTATGAAAAGCTAGCATCTACTGAGTGCTTATATTCTTGGTACTCTGCTAAGTACTCTACATGCATTATCTTATTTAATTCTTACAATCATCTTGTAAGGAAGGTTTAGGCTAAATTATAGGAAATTGCCAATATGTGATGTGTTTAACTTATGAAAACAGGTCAGGAAGCCTGGAGGTTGGCACAGGTCACACAGCCACACATAGCAGACTCAGGAGTTAAACCCAGCTCTGTCTGATAAGGACTCTTGAGTAAGACAACCCTAAGTTTTAACTGTGGCCTCCACTTAATGGCTGTGTGTCCTGGGACAAGTTACTTAACCTCTCTGTGCTTCTGTTTCTTCCTCTATGAAATGGGGATAATAAATAGCTGAACCCCTTTCACTAGGTATGTATTCTTAATAATAGAAGAGAGATTGTATTAAAATACTTAGAACAATGCCAGACATAGAAGAGGTGTCCGATGAATGTTAGCTGGGCTTGTCATTGTTGCTATTAATATTCCAAAGTCTGGGCTGTTAAGCACCTTCCCAACCCACTGTGGGGGAGATGCCTTCTGGAGTCAGTGTGTTTGCTGGACAGAAAGGAAAAAGGATTTTACTGCAGGAACCATGAGCAGTTCCAGGGTTACCGGTAAATAATCTTTGAACTCACGGGGTGCGGAGAACCGGGGTGCGGAGAACCAGGGCGCAGTCCTCCAGCACTGCAGGCCCCTGCTTGTTCCTTCCTCTGTTGAGGTCTTAGGTCCTCATAGTCACAGGGGACTGACCTGGGAGGAAGTAGCCTTTCCCATTGTAAAGTGGCTAGGGCAGCTCTGCTCTCATTCAAGGCGGCCTTCCAATGGAGCTATTTCTGCTTCCTTCTCCCACAAGCCAACCTGAATAGAGAATATTTCCAGAAAAACCCTGGCTGCCGAGAGCCACGGCTATGGGTGAGGAGTCCTGCCAGTGCCCATTGCCCTCAGGCCTCATGTATGTGCTTTCTGGTTACGTCCAGATGTTTCTCATTCATAGTGCATGCAGCTGTGTGTGTGTTTCTGGGCCCAAGTGGAGCTGTGTTGGCAGGGGTGGGGGGCTGGCAGCACCCTGGGCAGTGACGTCCGGGGATACCTTTTACCCATTACATTCCATGCCTGGGAGGAGGCCTGCCTGCCGGGTACTGACTCCCTGCATTTCTCCACCTAAATTCTAGAGTGTTCTTTAGGCAGAAATTACAAATGCTGCTAACTGGAGAAGCAAGTTACAGCCCCGGCTCTCAGCTGTTCCCCAGGTATCTCCAGGAGACGGTTGCTTCGACTGACAGACTGACATCCAGGCAGCTGCGCTAATGAAAGGCTGAAAGAGGAGAGCAGGCAGGCCAACTAAAGCACGCCTTCGTTTCAGTGCTTTTGGATGCACACAGATCTTTCCAGCACCGGCTGCCCTTTTGCTTGGCTGGACTCTTGCACAAGACCTGGCTGCCCTTAGCTCAGTCTCTCTGAAAAACATGTTCAGACCCCTCCAGAGACACTCAAAACACAGCCACTCCTTATGCATTTTCCTGGAAACATACTATAGCTTCAGCCTGGGAAAGCTTCCAAAAGTTTGCTGAACCAAAGGTGATGATCATCATCATAATAACAATAAAAATAATAATAATAATAAATAGTAATAGAGATGGGGGAGGAGGGAAGCTTGGGCAAAGGCTCCTGTTGGTTAATGTTCAAAGAACAGACTTGGATTGTAGGGAAAGGAAAAGGGAAGGGCTTTCCAGGTTAATTTAAACATTTGTGCTGTTTATTTTAAAGGCAATTTCAAAATAGCTGACCTCCCCCAAAGCGAATTTTTGGAATCTACCCAGGGGGCAAAAACTCACCCTGCCTTCCCCCATCTGGAAAGTTTTCACACCAGAGGTCCCACTCATTCCTGAGCTCTGGCTTGAGAAAGAAGGACTTTCCCAACCTTCCAAGACTCCCTGCCCTCCCTCACCCTGCTGACCCATAAGGAGTTATTTTCACTCCACCCTGAAGCAGCTGCATCCCAGCTGCAGTGCTATTATGAAACATTCAGGAATCGTCTGGCTGGAAAGGTAAAGGAGGAATGTGTCCGAATCACACCTGAATGCTGGCAAAAAAAATAAATCTGCAAATGGAGAAGCACAAGAAAACAATTCTTGACTTAGGGGTCCCTTTATAATTCTACTGTGCAGAAGAGCCAACTGGTTACAGGAAAAAAAAGTGAGTGGGCATCCAGATAAAGTGCTGAACAGCTTGACACCCCCCTACTGTGAAATACAAGAAACAAAAGTCAGATATGTTTGTGAAGAGTCAAACGTATTTTCACTTACTCATGAGCTCTCATCTTTTTAATTAAAGGGCAGTAACTGGCTCAAAACAAGTCTTTGGAACAACAGAGTAAACAGAACCTTAATTTAGAAACTTGCCAATGGATCTTGACTCCTGTAAGAAGGTGATAGTAGCTAGTTGGAGGCAGACAATAGGGTGAAAGTCTCCAAGGAGGTTCCTGTCCCTTCCAAAAGTGGTGTCTTTGCCTGAGGATTCGGGTGGAGAGGGGACCTCAGAGACCAGTGAGGATCCTTTAAATACATAGAAGTTGGTTAGAAAGGACAGGCTGGAGCAAATGGCCTTCAGGCAGCTGAGGCCCCAGCAGCTGTCAGAACAACTGCCAAGCAGCGCTGCTGGTCGCAGAAGTGCTGCAGCATTAACCGGGGCCTGGCCCCCTTCTCTTCGGCATCATCTTATCTTCTGGGACTGCATTTCCGACCTCAGGTAATGGTAGCCCATCTCACTACCTGGTTTTAGAACCACTGGCAGCAGCTGCCTAGCTACACACTATCTTATCCAAATCGCTTTGGTTTCCAGGCTCTTGAGATTCTATACCTTTTCACCAGCATCATCAGCCACCCAGCCAGACAGCAACAATTAACTGCCATGGGAATGCTTTGAGAAGCCAGTATCCAGGGTGAGGAACTCCATGAAGTCCTTCATTAAATCTCCCCCCACCCCCACCCCCCCTCCCCCCCGCTGAAAGCGGATATGGAAATTTGGTAGGAAAGCTGGTGGCTTGTGTCCCAGGGGGCCACCCGGCTATTGTGAAAGCTTCGCTCTCCCCACTTCTTCCTGCTCCTGCTGTCCCACTTCAAACACACCCTACCATCCACCTTCTAACACCTCCAAGAGAAGCACCGCCAAAGCCACCCCCATCCTCCCACTGGCTTCACAACCCACTTCTCACCCAGGTCCTTGCGGAGTGAAGCCTGCACGGTTGCCATGGAAAGCCCCCAACCCCCAGCCCCCTACCTTTTGGGGCTTTGAGACCCTAGAATGAAAGCACCAGGAAAGCCCAAGCATTCTCCCTCCGGAAAACAGTGACTGCCAGAGCCAGTGCCAGACACACTCACGGCTCCCGAAATAGACCCATTGTCTTCTTGTGCAATATCCAGGAATTTGGTGAAACTCATCATTTTTCAGGTTACCGATAATACAAGTTTGGAAACTGAAACAGGAAGGAACACAGGCTGAAAAAGCTTTTATCCAGCCCACAGCATTTCTCTCACCAGATGCAAGATCGTTTCTTTCTTTTTTTTTTTTTCCTCAGCAGCATTTTGGGGGGGTTAAAATTAGCTGGCAGCATTCTGGTCACATGCTAGACAGCAAAACAAAAGGGAGTTGTTCCACGCAGCTCCCGAGGCAGCGAAACAGACCTTCCTAATCCATGGACTTCTGGGAAGCTGGCGTTTGGGGCCCTGGTTCAGAGGGGCCGAGTCACCCATGCCCCTCTTTGTCAGCCTGCAGGACGTGGGCAGTGTGGAGGCAGTGTGGAGGCAGTTTGGGATCTTGGGGCTTGCCTCCATCTGGGAAGGCACTCGAGGGCCCAAAATGGCTTTTGCTAATCTTCCCATTTGGGAGAGGAAGGCTGAAAAAAGGAAGAACATTTGAAGCCAACAAATAAGCAAATACCACAAGGACATGGAGAGAGAGGGAGGAAGGGTAGTGTCTGAAATGCGAACATAGCCATCGCCTTCTGGGGGAACGGGCTGCTCTTGGCATGGTTGAAACAGAGAAATTATAAATCCGAGCTATATGTAGCCGGCTCTGAGGACAGAGTCTTTCTCGCTGGACCCTGATTTTAAGGGGCTCGTCACGATCTGCTTTATTCTTCCATCTTAAAACTGTCACCAGAAGCCCTGGATGAAAAATACAGCCTCTGATTCATACACACAGTCACGAAACATCTATTGCTCAGTACAGAAACATGTCGGTCAACCTGGGAAAGGAATCACCACCACGAAATTTGCTTTGGCTTGCCAAAGCCTAGCAGCTCTGAGAGCCAAAAACCCAGCTGCCTGGATTGTCTGGGGAAGTGGGGGGCTGGGGCGGGGGCAGGGGAGGGTGCGGGAGAAAAAAGAGCTTTCTGAATCACTTGATTTCTGCCCCCCAATTCTGTCCTGTTTCATTCTAAGCCAAAACTCACCTTCAGATGTCTCAAGGGCCAACTGATCCTGAAAAATCGCATTGAACATTACCCCTTTCGGCTCTGAGCCTCCTGGCAAGGTGAAGCAGGTGGCTTTTATTGATAAATTTATTTGGAAAGGGCTACCTGAAGTCAGGAATTCCAGCAAAAGAGAGCGCATCGCTCTAGCCAGAACTGCTGTAACAATTATAAGCAGACACCCAGACAGAGTCACGTTAAAGGAAATTGCAGCTAAGCCCCAGGAACCTGGGGCATTTTCACTCTTTCTCCTGTCAGGCCTCCATGTCAGCAGTGTACTTGGGAAGAAATACCTCATTTGGTTCAACATTCTGTGGTCTTCAAGGGCTTGTGTGAGCTATGTAGGGCCTGCCTTCTTAAAGGGGCTTCATAAACCAAACAGGCCTCTAACTCGGATCTCATCCTGAAGCCCTCGTTACACCCACAGACCCAAACAGAAATTCCCACTGCCTTAACGCCCAGCACATAAAGTCCTCTTTAATAAACATACACCATTTTTTAGTGAAACAGCCTCAAGGTGTTAAAAGTACATAAAGGACTGAAAGCTGAAACCCTAGATAAACAGTGCACTGAAATATATTTAGCAGAAAATATTGAAAGCCACAGGAAAAATATGTTCTCTTCCTGGGATGTTAACAAAGGTTTAGGTTCAGGAAACCTTCAGGAAATAGCGAGTGGGGTTGAGAAGGGATACTGTGCAATGTAAATAAATCACTAAACCTCTTTTGGCCTCCATAGGCCTTGGCTGGAATGGAGTATTTCATTTTTTCCCCATTAAATAGGCCACCCGCAGAGTTGGCATTATAGACCTGAACATGTACCAAATCTGAATGTGCTATTTTGTTTCTGTACATTGAATCAGACTGTGTTTCAAACAGCGGCTTGTGCAAAATGGGGGGCTGGTCATCCAGACTGCTGCACCCTCAAGTTGAGCATAAACGATAGAGACCTGTTTCACATCGGGTCACCCAGTGTCTGGTCTCGGACAACATACCTTCTGTTGTTGCCCAGGGTGACGTCACGCTCACTGTAAAGCCCCGGGTTCTAAGGGACGCAATTGCTTCTACCTACAATAAGATGCCTTCAGAAAGACCCAGGCTTCCTGCGGTCTCAGGGCAGAGAGAACAAGAACAAGGAGAGTGCTGCATGATGTAAGTGGCTGGCTAAAATATCTGGCATCCTTGTGGTTCTCAGTTGCCAGCAAAATATTATTAAAAAGATAAAATACACGCAAAACTGCAGAATGTAGAGCTGCTGTGTTGACATCCGGGTTTTGATGACTCAAAGACTTACACTTGGACTTGCTGAAAAGCTCTATTAAAAACACAGCTTTGTAAAGGCACCTAGGGAGCAGGAAGCAGGAAGCAGGGCTGGGGTGCATGTGATTGTTTGGGTGGGGGCTGGGGGTTTGGTGACCTGCCCCGAGATGGTGCTGAGTCCTGTGGTGCTGGCTGGCACCTGAGACTTGAGAAATGCTGAAGAGGTTCACCTCCGCTCGGCTTCAGAACCAGAGCAGGGAGGGTTAACCTTTTTCCAGAACATTTATTTCACCATCTCACTGACTAGGAGGAGGAGGGGCGGGAGGGAGAGCGAGAGCCTGCCGCGCTGAGAGGCTGCGGATCACAAGGCCATTCTGATAGCCTCCTGTCCCCATGGCAACTGCAACGGCATTTATCAGTTCCTTCTGTGCACAGGCACAGCAAATCTGCATTGCACATGGCAGGCTTCCAGCATTTCAAATGAAAGAGCACTTTGAACGGCTGCCAAGTTTGGAAGGAGCAGAACTGTCAGGGCTGCTTAAAGCTGGCAGTTTATACTGGGGAGGCTTTCACTTCCCAGAATCCTCCGGTCCTGGCCAGCTGCCAAGTACTTAGCGGAAGCTAAAAAGTAACTCGCTGCCCTCCCCTCCCCGCCTCCCTTCCCCCTGCTCACGCTACCCCTCCCCGCCATTCGCCATTCACCGCAGTGCTCTCAAAATTTTCCACATGTCCTGTGTCACCAGTGCAGACTGTACAATGAAAACCAGGACGCTGGCTGCCCATGCCCGGGCTTTTATTAATAATGGGGGGGGCGGGGGGAGGTGGAGAAAGGGCAGGTTGGGATCTGACACTTGACAGCCAGGGCACCGGGTCTCCACGGTACCTGCCATAACCACTGGATGTGAACCTCTGTGGGGCGTGTATGTGTGTGTGTGTGCACGCGCCTCGCAGCCTTAAAAATACACTAATAAAAATAAAAGTCGCTTCAGAACTGTAGACACCCTGAGTACCAGGGACAGCTAGTGGGTGGCTTTCGGTTGGGTGTTTTTGAACTTCATTCAGGGTGGGGAATGCAGGTCATGCAGGCAGCATGGTTCAGATCCAGCCGTTCCAAGAGCCCTGGGGAAGAGGGTTGTCACTGAGACCCACGCTGGTTTCTGGAGCTCTTCTTGAATCTCTGGGATGTCCTGGTGAAAGCTCCCCACCGATGGGGAGGGAGTCTGGAGAAGGTTTTCAGTGGAAAGTTTACCAGATAACTTCTGACAGTCACGCAGTCAAGCACAGCCCACAGCACAGGGCTTCTACGAGCAGAAACTGGAAATTGGTATAGTGTTCACTGTGCTGAAATTAAAAAAAAATATGAATTATAATCTACACTGAGATCAAGGGCCCGGGCTTTATTTTCCAGCACAAATAGAACAAAAATTGTCTGCCGCTTAGGCAGTTGGATAGAGTTCAGGAAAACTATGTCTGGCATAAATTCCAAAGTGGAGGTTTTGGTTCAAGCCAAGCCCATTAATTTCAGTAAACTGTTTTCACTAGTCCAGACCCTGCTGTGCAAGGACTATTTATTACCTTTTGCTAACCTGATGTCTGCAGAGTTGTAAAGCAAAGGGAAAAAAATCCAGGGTGGAGATATCTATATCTTGGATCAAATGGGTTTTGCACCTTCCCTTTGGGGGCCATGTTTTATGGGGCATTTTCTATCCGTTTTTTCTTTATCAGCCCCATTAAAAAAAAAATCCA